>OY757257.1:14078060-14101606 GCA_963584085.1 Pyrausta aurata | reverse complement strand
CTTCTACTGTAGCTTACGGTGCGACCGGTGGTGACGTGGCGCCGGATAACTGTACCCCTAGTTTACCTATATACAGAAATAATACACAGACTGGTGTATCGGTACCCGAAGTTAGTTATACGAACGCTTCTGTAGTTTCGGAACGGGTGCTCGACTCTCGAGCCACCTCGTCTCGCAGTAAAGATGTCAGCGATAGTTTACAAAACTTACCCAAACGTCGACCGTTATCTTTGCAAAAGGATCGACCTAATATCGAATGCGCAGGGTCGCTGCGAGATATTGAAAAGGCAGTTTTGCCTCCGCTTCTACCTAGTGAAAACGTCAAAAGCGCGAGTTCACTCAGATCTATAGAACTCGGCATGCGACGCGCTAAACACGCCGAACATTCTAACAAAATCGCCCGTCGGATTAAAGCGCAAAGCGCCAATTTCAGCTCGCTTAAAGATATTAGAGACGCTAGTCTAGTGAGTGACGGTACTAACGTAGATTCACCGCAAAGTATTACTGATAGACAAATTATAAAACAGAGTCGACCTCACCCGCTTGGATTAAAACGCACGGGATCGTTGCAGTGTATCGAAACTCCGCATAAACAAGTTATCAATCGTCCGCTGCCAGCAACAAAGAGTGTCACGCGGATACAGGAAAGTCGTCCTCTACGCGATATAAAAGACGTCATACATCCGCACACGCGTCCCATTCAGTGTTCCAAAGACAACAATTATGTAAACCCGCGTAGAATAGCCAAGGATATAGCACACATCCGCGCTGTCACTCGCCCCGACATGCGCGCCCGCGATGACACGCACGTAGACACCACACGCACGCGCGAACACGGGCTACAGCGCAGTCGCGCCACTGCCACACAGTTGCCGCTTATACGCATAACACGCGCCGACGATTCGAACACCGATTCGGATTCGAATCGCACCGATAGCCCCACGCGACATCTACCGTCTAGCGTTATTAGGAATCGAAATTCAAAGCTGGCTCGGACCCTACCGCGTCGGTTGCCGAGTCAGAACAAATCGAATAAGTCTGTGCAAGATTTGTCGTGTGCTAGTTTAGAAACAGATGAAATAATATCCCCGTTGGATGCTAAAAGGGCTTGCTTCAGACGAGTTCGTACGCTTCCGCACATCCCCGTGGCGGATGCCGGCCCGCGCCCGCCGCCCCCGTCTCCTTTAGATGATTTACCTTTACATCAAATGGGACAACGACCTAATGCTAAAACGCTGTATGTTTACCTGATGAGATGCTGCTCTTTGTTTTAGACTTGTGGGTAAAAGTGGGGCTGTTTTTGGCTTTTACCTTAAAGAACATTGACTCAATGGTGTAGAATAAGTACCTAAAATCGTCCCACTCTAACCAAGAAACTAGCACACGACAAATTATATTCATCAGATTTCTATGGGAGTGCGGGCCGTTAAATTTTACAGAATAAAATCTTTTGTAAAATTACATAAAATTTCATAGAAGCGGACTCAAAACACTACCTTGCGTGACCCCCGGGCTAAGCCAAGATATAATCGTTGGACATGCTTTTACTGCGAGTTCTGGCTGATAAGTAAGAGATTCTGTATCGTTCTATCTACAGCTTTAACGCCACATCATCCATGTACGAGTGACTATCAATAGCTTTATCTAAATCGTAAAATTCGTTAGGGCCGGCGCGGTAACATGTAACGTTAATCTTACATAATGATTATACTTCCGAAGCACTTAGCTTTTATTGATATTTAACAAGGTTTTATCTTAGTCAACTAGACACGGGCGCGAGTTTGAACTTAGCCAAAAATCTTGCATTTCTTAAAAAATACAAAAATAAGAGTTTAAATGTTAGGTTCAAAATCGCACCCGCTTAGGTTAGGTTAGATTTAATGCATATTTATACTTAGAAAAGGGTCTTATGAAGAGATTTTGTATCGCCGAATATGTATTTTTGCATACGAAAGTATCGACAGACCGCGGTTGGATGATAAATATTTTATATCGTTATCCGGTAACGGTCGTCTTGTGACTCGTCCACGGTTGAAATAGTAAACAAATTGTTCGGCTAGCTTTTATATTGCGATTTACAGTTTTTATTTCAGTCACAAGATGACGAACGGTTGGACACGCGGAGAAATGTTGAGGAATCAGTATTCAGATGCTGGACACATGTTCCTTAGCGACGCTCATCGAATGTTTGGATGGTATCGTTAGAATCCACAATCTTTCAACCGTCAAATCTATGCTGTTAGATCTTATATCGACAACACGATAATTCAACAACACAATGAGCGTTCGCCATCATCCTTACACCCCAAACCTTTTACTAGTCGAGTGTGAATCTAAATCCAAGCTACGGGTCGTTGTGCTATCAAATCGATCAACTTTCTATGGGGAATTGTAAAAAAATTCGTCACTCTAGATAATTGTATGTAAATTGTAAAGTTAAGAATCGGGAAGGTCAGTTTGGACATCGATAACGCTTTAGTGATTTAGAATTTGTATGATTGTGTAAATGTTACAAAATATATTTAAAAAATATATTTAATTGAACGATTACTTTATGTATGTATAGTGAGGCTTCCTCCTAGAGCTTTATTATGGATGTGGTTATAAGTATACGGAAAATGAACATACTCACTATGAAGATAAGTTTGACCCGTTTGCTTTGGGCTCCGTCGCGGCGCAGGAGTTGGTGGCACCACTGACTTGTTGATTTTCCCCTTATCACTATCATAATAAAGAGTCAAAAGTGTTCATTTGCCGCTGACTGCTGCTGTACAACTGTTGATCATGGGATTTGTTTGAAATAGACAACTTCATATAAGTCATCGTCGATAACTTACAATATCCATCGAAAAAACTTCGATATTCTATGTTATTAGATTTATCCTGATCCTGTTTCACCAGTCCGTTAACAGCAACGCACTCTAAAATCTTAATCGGAGCCCATACAACACTTTAAGTAGTCAGCTAAAGTCAATTGTAATTCGTGTGATGTTTATCATAATGATAGCGAAGCATTTCTGCATTTAATTTTACAAACATTTCTTTGGGACGTTGGGTTTCTATACGTTACGCTAATAGTGGTGCTAGTTTGACTTTGTATGGTCCACCATTGTTCAAATCAATAGGAAGAAAGCTACGATCAACAGTAACAAATCTATGTTCATTCATTTCAATAATGCAATTGTTTATGGCCATATGATCCATAGACTAAAATAAAATATTGCTCTTCAATCATTCTGGATTCAACGTTCAATTGACTCCTTACTATTTTTACTGTGTTGAAGGCCATAGTGAACTACTTTCTTTAGTGTTTGCAAAATTTCTTTTTTAATAAAGATATGGTTATTTTTGTGCATAGATACAATAACCTTTGTTCTGTAACGTTGATCGTAGTTTATATCTGAGTCAACTGAGAGTTCAGACGCTATGTTCCTAGTTTTCGTTCGTTGAAGGTGCTGATTCCGAATTTATTTCAAATTATATTGTTTTATCGTGTAGTTCATTTGAAATTCTCGTTTCGGTTATGCTAGTGGTGCCAAATATATGAGGTGCCAATACGATAGTGATCCCTAAGTTCCGGTGTGCGGTTAGATAATATCGGTACTTCCCGCAATATGTATTTTAACACGTTTGCTTTAAACTCATGACACGTTTCACATTATTATTACATTAAAATCAGTTATCGTCATTGGAACTGGCAACTTTCGTAGGCTATACCCTTTATAATCGTTTATTTAACTTTTGACAGCTCTAATACTTAATCAAATAGTGATACCCACATTCGTTACCGGTTCGATTTCTTGTATCGAATTCAAATTCAAATTCTTTATTTCAATTTAGGTCATGAAATGACACTTATGAATGTCAAATATACTTGATAAATAATTGTTTAATAATATCGATCGATTTTATTAATGAAGAAGTTTTAATCGATTATACACACTCATTATTTTATCAATAATTTCGAAAAATAAAAATATCAATAATTTTTATTAATATTCGATAATCGATTTATTTCAAAACTGTTTTTTTATGGTCATTAATAACGAATGACACATCTCTAAGTGGGCGGAGCCCGTCAAGTACATTATTCCCTGTAGTTTACATTATATCACAAATTATTACAGAACTTTATGTGCGTGATCTGTCAACGGTTAAATAAATGATTGGAAAGAATACAGGCGTTTTTCGCATAGGTTGTCTTATTATTACTTCTTACATACATATTTAAATTAAAAATTGTGTGTCATTCTTATTGGCTAAAAGAAAAATCCTATGCTCCCTATTGAAGTTTCAGTAAAGATTTAAATGAAAAGCTTTCACGAGAGTATGACAGTTCTTGCGATGGATTCATAAAATAAAAACAATCGTTTAAAAGCCGTTTTAAGCAACCATATAAAAATTCAGGCGGTGTGTTAGTTTTATACAAATTAGTTGTTCCGTCCCGCTGTCTCTAGGGCATTAGGCCCGCTATCTGTGGTTATAGTGTATATCAGTTCTTAGGTATCGATGAAGCTTATTGTTTTTTGCAATCAATTCGCGGTGCACGATCTTTTTTAATTCACATTTTGTTTTTTATATTCATTTCTAGTTTTGTGTAATGAAATAAATACAATTTTATTTTATAAATACAGGTTTGGTCTATATAAGGTAAGTAAATAGGCACTTTTTTATTTGAATACAATTATTTTAAAACGCAATTTTATTTGAACAAAGTTTTCGAACTCAGCATTTTAATTTTCTACCTATCCACATTGTATCAACGCATCAAGGTAACTTTGACAGCTGTCAAACTGACAAGAAAGGTCGTGCAGCTCGTGTGGTGTGAAGCGCGCCGCAAATGCTCGCGGTAGGTGGCGCTGGCGTCAGCGTCAACGCTCAAACGAGTTCAAGCGTTTAGGTGCGCGTAGTAGTCTACGGAGAGCGTTTGGGGCGCGTCGGGTGGGAGCGTGTAGTGTAATTGTAAACGAAAGACTGGCTAATGTAACGAGTAGTGTATGAGGGCGACGCCTCAACGCCTTTGCTGCCTGTAGTAAAATAAAATTTTATGCTTTCGAAAGTCATGATTATTTAATTTTTTTATGTGTCGGTGGTAACTTAGAACGCAACATTTGGTTAGAGACGTTTCTATTCGTGTTTGGAATCACATCCAAATTATTAGTTACCTACTCACAAAATATTAGAACAATATTTGAGGCAGTTGGAGGCCGCGAGGCAGAGCCGGGAGGCAGGTATCTAGCTAGTAGAGTGGCGTGTCCCTGTAAATATTCGCTTCTAGTATAAATATTATAAATGATTACTATCGTTACTGAACTATGTACCTACTGTGTATCGCGACAGAGTTGACTTTAGTATCTACCCGCGCGTCACGTTTAACGTTAAAAACTTGCTTTATTTATTCTTTATTTTATAACGAAACTTTGTTAGTTTTTGCAGTCATATTCTATTAGTTTTATCTAATGTATAACTGGCTTTAGTCTTGCGTGTTTTGTATGCTCTAGTAAGTATGTAATAACACACGACAGATAATAAATTATAGTAATGACAAAAATATACAATCGTCTGTAACCGTGTTTTTCCTTTTAATGTAATGATGTTTTCATTTCAAGTCTGTGCACCAGATGATTCACTTGTGTTCGTCAATACTTAGTATTTATTATAAGAACGCAAGAAGTTGACCGAACTTATCACGACTCTTTTATTCCTTTTTGCTGCTGTTAAGACGACAAGTTCACGTGCCCAAATAAAATGTTACCTTATTCAATTTGCTAATTTGCAACATCTCGTCTTTTTTGTTCCTATTTCTTGTTGTAACAAGTTGTTTGTGTAATGTTTCATGTTTTTGTCATTACGTTTTTATTTTACAATAAAATGGACACATTGTCAATTTACCTATTTGCGAATTCGCTGTACATAATCAGTGCTCCGGTGTTTTTTTTTTTATTTTATCCAAAGAAGGATGTGTTCATTTTAAAATTGTCATTTTATTTTTATTGATTTTTATGCATTGAGATTGTAACATAATTTATTTATTGGATCCAGAAATGCATTTCCGGTCGCGAGCGATCCGCAGAGTATGATTTAGCTGTAATATGTAACTGTAACTTATTATGATTATGCTCAAAATGACGTATAACCCATTGCAAGTGATCGAACGATCGAGTGATGTTTGCATACTATTCTAAAATGAAAATGTCAATAAAATTGTATTTTAAAAACGAGTAAGTGTTTTCTTCAATTGCTGATTTGTAACCTACCAATAGTCTTAAAGAACCTCGTTGGCTGTTGTTTTGTTATGAACCTAATTTCAGAAAAAAATGTGTACAGTCCACTTTAAGGGGGTTCCTACATTTATATTAACAATTAACTATTTTAACTTATTTGTATTACATAATTATTAATATAATAATATATTAATTATTAATCGTCAGTAGTATTTTGACAAAGTAACAGTCACATAATTTTTTGTGTCTTACATAACCATGATTGAGCAAGAGTCGTGAAGTTTTAGTTCAATTAATAGATGAAAATTTTAAATCAAAAAATTAAACAAACATCGCCAAAACTTCAGAATAGATAAAAATGCAACAAATCGCTGTCATGTAGGTACTACTTTACGAACATGAAAATTTATTATCACTTTTTCACAACGGTCACTAGAATACAGGTAACAGTCGTAATCCGTAACACATTCATACAAAATACCTGTTATCAGAACCGCATAATAAGTAACTTAGTACATAAGCACGAGCCGTATCTAGAAATCGTAGGATTTAATTATAAATAAATATCGTACAAACAGAGTCGCCGACACTGACAAAGAACATTGAAATATTATTTACAAAGAATAATCTTGGCTAAATATCATTTAGTCAGTGTGTCTTTGGCAAAAACTTACACATAATAACTTCAGTCTAACACAAAGTCATCAAAGCAGATACTTTTGTGCCTTTTGTATGTTTATTTCGAATCATTACTGGAAGTTGCTCACAATGCACGATAAAATAAAGTTTACAGTACAAGTGATATCGTTTTATAGACGAGAGATTGATATTTTTATAAGCATAGTAATACTAATTGTGACAACCGCATTATTGCGTACATAATAATTAATCAAGCAATTTTAAGTCATGTTACTATGATTACAAAATATTGAAAGCCCAGAAAAGTCAGACCATGATTCATGTGGCAACCCAAAAGTTTACTTGAAATCTGGAGCCCGTACTAATAATCAAGTCTTAAGAACAGCACTAATTTGTTTATTAGCTACCCAAACTTGCTTATCAGTACCGGCCAAAGTTGTTGATTTATTAAACTTAGTGTACCCTACTATTAGGTTCCTAATTAAAATTATTTGAAATACCTAATATTAATTCTCATAACTTATAAGGCACACATTAATTGCTACAACACGATTACAATACCCGATAAAAAAGTCGTATCCGTCGCTCTCTATCCGGCCCCGATTTTATGGCAATACCCACGCGTTTGAGCTGATCATTTCATAATCTGTAGTTGAAGGGTATGGTGGCGGGCTTCTCGGCCTCCTGCTTCTCCTCCTGGTCCGGCACGTAGTAGTGCAGCTCGTACGCGGGCGACAGCTCCACCTTCATGTCGCAGCAGGGCCGCCCCCCCGCGCCCCCCGCGCCCGGCCCGTACTGCCGCTTCAGGAACGCGCTCGACGACGCCACCACCCGCCCGCCGTCGTCCGCTTGCATGTGCACCACGCTACTGTTATACAAAATCGGAAAATCCACCTTATAACGCTCACTGTTCTGATTGAAGTTGTCCACGAACCTATTCAGTATATCCTTCCGAACGCTCGTCTCGTAATCGTAGTCCTCGTCCATGTGCATCCTCATCTGACCCTTATCCTTCACGGTGCCCCCCACGAGCGGCGGCTCCGTGTAAGGCATGAACTCCGGGCTCTTGTCGTAGTCGTCTTTGACCGCTTCCTCGATCAAGTCCTTATAGTGCTTGATGACATACGTCGCCCGGTTATAGCTTTCGTCATTGTTCGAGTATCTATTATTGTGGTCGGCGACGCGCGGCGGGAACGTAACGTAAACGTTCTTCGCCAAATTACCGGGTTGGTATGGATGCGCCATGCCCGGCGTTGCGCTGGTCTCCTTGAGGTATTGCGTGGTCTTGTAATCCATGCTGGCGGGCGGCATAGTTGCTGGTAAGGGGGAACTTTTCGGGTTCGGGGGCTCGCTGTAGGCGAACATGTTCACTTTCCTCTGGAAGTCGCTGTCGTAATCGTTGACATTGACCTTCTGCGGCTCGCGGCGCGGCGGGAAGTACTGCACCGTGGGCATGCGCTCCGGCAACATAGTTTTCATCGGAGGGGTATACGCCATCATCGGGATAGCGGTAGTCTTCGTCTCCTTATCGAACAGTCTCGTCGTTCTAAACTTCTTAAGATCGATTTTAGAGAGACTTAGATAGTCCGCGTCCTCCTCGTCGGTTGTGTCGTAGTACTCTGCGTATTTGATTTTCTTCGTGGTCGTAGGGTCGGCCTCCTTCGTATGCATGTACACTCTGAGCGTGGTGGTGCGTAGCGTTGCTTCAGTGCTCGCTGGAGGCGTCGTCGGTGGGCTATCGTAAACCATTTGTCCCGCGTACATCACTGATTTAGATGTTCCTTCTGTTTTCGGTGTACTGGAAGTCTCACCCGAGTTCTCCGCTTCGTAATCACTGTAAACCATTTCCCCGAATTGATTCATCTTCTTTTTCTTCGATTTTCTCACCTCGGTGATCTTCTCTAGCCTCTCCCTTAAATCTGGTACTTCGTTCTTGGTCTCTTTTTCTGACCAGTTGTTCAGTTCAGCTTCTGTTTTATTTTTCAGTACTTGGGTAAAAGGTTTTGATGCATTCTTAGCTTTGAACACTATACCTAGATAGCTCAAGCTTTCATTTCTCCAGCTGTTGTCATCAGGGTCTCTGACGTAAGGTTTCGGGGGTTGTACTTCTATCTTCTTCATCGGCTTGTAGTTAGAGCGAGATGCATAAAGAGCACCCTTGCTGATCGGCTTGACGCTGAGGAACTCATCGGAATTTGTATCCTGAAGAACTACTTTATTGTCTTCCTGTTCTGAGTTGTATCTTTTAGAGTTCACCTCGTAGTCACTCATAACCTCTTCTTTCAGTAGCTCTTCTTTGATCGCGTCATCGGCCTGTAAATAGAGAGCATAATGTATGAATTTACTGGTTATCATTTTTTTCAATCACCTGTGTAATATTTACTACCATTTAAATGATAAAAAAATGGAATTCAAGATGAATTCTGATCACTTACCAGCTGACTTTGCGATTCCACCATTGAGGAATTCTTGAACTCTGGCTCTTCATTGTCTTGTGATTCAATTTCGAACATGGATCCAATCAATTCCGTCTCATTCAATTTAACATCTTCAAAAAGTTCAGTGGTTGTTGCTTCATCTTCGTCTTTTTTCGGGGACAAATCTAAATAGCCAGCTCTTCTTGAAGCCAATGATTCCCGTGATTTAGATTCTGTGATGGTTTCCGAGTTTACTGGCCGAGTTGACGGTAACTGCTCAGTCCCCGTTTCAGGTATTCGACTAAGCGTTGGGAGGGTGGATGATACGTCTGCTTCCGAGGTAGTTGACATTGACACAAAGTCTTTATATTCTTGAGTTGCTGAAGTACTAACTGTATTTTCTAGGGTAACAGACTCTGCTTTTTCTAATTCTTCCGAAAACTCAGTGGTTAAGCTGTCAGAGTCCGTTGTGGGACTTGTTCGCTTTCTTTCAATAACGGTATACTTTTGCCATAACGGATCTTGACTTGACGAACTGGAGTCTCCTACCATTGATTCTGTTAGCTCTGTAGAGACTGTAGCAGGAATATCAGCTTGTGGTCTCGCATGTTTCTTGGTTATTTTATCAATGATAATTTCATCAGTTACAGTCCCTGCATCAGTTGTAGAATCTTTATTGATTTCTGTAATATTTTTCATGGTGTCCTCCGTTTTATCAGGTGTTGTAGACACAAAATCAGTAGTATGTGTCTCTTCGGAGCTCTCTGAACATTCGGTGCTCGTTGAGTAATAGTCACTATCATTTTCATTTTGTGATTTATTGTTTTCACGAACATTCTTTTCGGTGCTAGAAATGGTAGCTCCCTCGTTTAAAATATTTTGTGCTAAAAGATCTGGATTTGAAACGTTTTGTATAACGTTAACATCAGTAGTAGATTCAGTTCTAGTCTTGAATTGTTGTCCTCTCTCATAAATAATACGCGCAGCGGTCTCCTTGTCTTTTTGTGTCGTTTTATTTTCAGATTGCTTTGTGACATCGTTTTCGTTCGAAGGTGTGACAGTAATCAATTGAATAACAGGTTTATTTCCACCAAAAGTAGATTTGTTTTCCACTCCTAAAACGTTTGCTGTGTTTCTGATTGGAGAGCTTCTAGTGCCAAATTTTGAGTGGTTTAATTCATTGTCTAGCTTTGACAAGGGGTGTTTGACTTCTAACAAGGCGCTCCCTTCTGCAGCAAGGTCGGGATCTTCGGATTTAAGGGTGGTAGTCCTCGTTCTCCTCAGTGTGAACGCACTTACCGGTGATTCAGGTGTTAGAAGGACGATTAACAAGTAAATCGCGAATGACCTGTAACAAAAAGTATTTAAAATTAGCGTCGTAATCAGCCGGTAGGTAACTGCCTACGATAAATGATATTTTCTCATAAATTATGGGAACAGAAAAGAATGACAAACGTATAATGAATAAAAAGGGTAAATTAATAGATAGCCATCAAATATTCGTCGAGGTTGCTGTTATTACTATTGAATATAATGACGAACGCAGGCGGACACAGAGGAACTTACTTAAATTCTAGCGATTCATGCATTATTCGAGGTCGCGTATAACTACTGGTCAAACATTTTCCTTCGCGCTTACGACCAAAATGAGATCTTAGGTCACCGGAGCCAATTTATAACATGACAATATTACCGCTTGCATTGCAGACGTCGTCATCCACGCACAGACAATGGATTTGTTATCAAACACAAACGCACTGTTCCGTGCCCGTACTGTTATTATATAGTTAAGTTTTATCTTACTAATTTGCAACTGTTTATTAAACTATGACTGGCGCCATTGCCATTGTTATCTAGTCTTTCATTGATATCCATTTCTATTAAAGCGCGTTTAAAAAATAACCCTGCGCAAATAAAATAAACTGATAAACAGGTTTTGTGAAAAATGGCTAATAATTAACACTTGGGATAAAATTTTCTGTGACAAAAATACGTAACCAAAATCGGTTCATCCGTTTAGGAGCTGATACCACAGACAGACATACACGTATTAACACCCCTCTCTTTTTGAGTCGGGGCCAAAAAATATAGGAATGTTTATAACAAGCGAGAAAGTTATTATTACCGGTATTTATTATTGAAAGATTTTCTTAATTACTCACCGTTTAAAATAATAGATAGTGTAATTTCGTTCATCAACGCAAGAATTATTAATACAAACATTGTTGTCAGGCATTTTAAAGTTTTTGTCACACTAAATCTGTTTTATCCAATCGATCCATCTAGTTTTTAGCTATGGATGTACTTGTGATCAGATACTTACGTTAGAGTATTTATTTCCATGTACTTAAGAACCTTTAGTTAGTCTTACTAACCTATGTCCCTCTTTATTGGTCATTCCAACGAAAAATTTTAATCATGGTTGCAGAATTCGCCACAAACGATGCAATGTGAAAAATTGTTGTAATGTAGAATCATAATACGCAGTATCCTCATTCGGCTCATTACTTTGAAGACATTGCCAAACTGGTATTCAATGAATTTATGTTCAAATGTGAAAAACTGATTTCCCGCCAACGCGTAGGTGAACTGATCACGCAAAGTTCTCTTCTTGCTACGCAGAGGGCGTCGCGTGCAGGATGCGAATCGGGAAAAGTGGAAAACACCAGCCGAGGATATTGTACTGATTAATTACATCCCGAACTGTTCTGGTCTCCAATTACAGCAGGATGCCGGGCATCCTCGAACACTTAAACGCTTTGTCCGTTTTGGTTAGTTATACCAGCTAGAGCAAAAATATTATACTTAGGTAAGTTAAAATCGTAGGACTTTTAATTAAGTCAGTATCTTTCACAAGTATAGCTAAAAGCAAAATGCGCTATTTATATTCATTCCCTCGGAAGTAGTATCAACGTCAAACCATCAACCTCAAGACCTTGAAATAAAAGGCGTAACGGACGACCTTTTCAAAGTAAAAACTGGCCAACCCACCTGAAATTTAAGCCTGGGAAAGTGGAAATGTTTTTAGAACGACATATAATATCTACTTATACAGAAAAGTTGCGGTTTATTGTGAGAAAATAATGGTGAGTACAAAAAATATTTACACCAATTGTCAATAAATACCTACTTAAGTAGTTGTCGTTCAAAATGAAAGGATTGCAACATCTACATCCTCCAATTCAACTCACAGATTGCTTAATCAGCTTACAGTCGAACAATTTCAATTACCGAAATATTGAAACTAACTGCAGTCGTGTTTGTTTTATCAATTTCTCTACTATGATTCAATCGCGGCGCATTGCCACTCGATTGTTCTTCGGGTTACGCACCAGCTACTGTTTAGTTACATAATAATGACTGAAGCGGGCTTAGAAGTCATAATAAAAAGACAATGCCTTCCTTCAATGGCCGTCGGTACGCGAGGGTCACGGATTCGATTCCCAGGCCGAGTTCCTGATGCAGATTTATCTGCTGAGAGTTATTGTTTCTATTACCTACTGTCGTAGACGATTCGGGTCAATGTCTCTTAGATAATGTTTTGTAATTTTTGATAAGAAACAAAACAGACAATACCTATTGAGTCTGGTATTCACTATGTTTTGGGGTGTGTCGTATTTTCTAGTAAGTACATACCTACCTATCTAGGTACTCTTTAAATTTTGCTCACTAATGAAACCCTACCAATTTCGACAACCGAGCCCGACACTATCTTGTCTTGATTATCTAAAAGTACTGGCTATGTTTGCTAAATAGAACAGATAGAATAGTACATAATTCAATGACTTTAATACATAATTTGGAGACTCAAATTAATAAATTAAGCTGCTTAGTTTAGGGACAACCAACCAAATAACAACCCTATAAAATTGATGGCCTGTAGCTTGCAATTACACCACTGCAACTGCTTCAAAGTTGTTGAGGAAGTTTTCGTGTGCGTTTGTTTGTTCTACGATCCCTCTGCACATAACAATCTGTCCCTCATTCATGATGAGTATCGAACGTTACGATTTCGGATTAGGAGGAAAAGAATTTGGCATTTCACATGCAACTGCGAGATTTCTAGAGCAATCGATAGCGGTGGTTTCGAATCGATGAAGAAACAGATGACATGCGTTTGACAATAATCGCGCGTTACGTCAACCGCGCACGCGCAGCGCTGTTCATCCGAAACTGTTTGCATATTGGCTAAGTGAAAAGTGGAATACACTTCCATAAATGGTCAGCTAAGCGAAGCGATCGTGGAAAATACCATGACAACTAGCGATCTTGACTATACCACCATTTAAAATATGAAAACTGTCTACCATTTACACTTAAGAACCTAGGTGAAACAAATCCTTAAGTACAGTCAGGTGTACCAACTATACTTTCTAAGTACTTATTTGGTAGATACTGTATATCTCGAGTTAGTTTTGATGGTGATAGTCGGTAATGGACACCAGAAATCAGAAAGTTTACTTGAAGAATATACAATAAAGGTCTTGAAGTAAAAACAAAGTAAAACAGTATTCTAGAACTTCCAACTCACACTAAGTTTTTGGACGAAACTAATTAAATATGTATTTTTTATGACCCAGTTAGTATTATTGCAATTTCAGCAAAGTAGACTCAAAGATATATGTGGATTTGAGAGAGGAAGGACTTGCTTGACCCAGTAGCCGCAGGTAAGTATTACAATGTACAATTATTTCATTGATTATAACTTTATACAGGGTGTTATTGCAAGGGGGTGCCAAATTTTTGGAGATGAATGAGACTGAGTCAATATGAACAACTTTTACTAATGGGGTCATGGTCAAAATCTTAAATAAAATTTCAGGTTCCCCACACAAAATCAGTCACCTACATTGACAATAAAGTATGGAGAGGCAGAAAATAAAATTGATAATTGAACGATGGTCCCATAGTAAAAGTTGTTCATATTGATGGTCCCTTTCACCTCCAAAAATTTGGCACCCCCTTGCAATAACACCCTGTATTTCAGTGAACGATAAAGTTGTTAACGATGAAACTGTCGTTTTATCAGCTTCAAAATTACAATCATTCGCGTTAACTCGTTACGCGCGCGATGGAGCGTAAAGTTCACGCATTTCCAACATTTCCATACTGTTCTAATTGCGACCATTTGGCAAGGTGCTGCAATCTGGCTGTTCGGAATTGGTTATTAATGGACTCTGAATGTCTTCGTTTACATACCAAAACTGTTAATTAAATTACTAAACATACAAAATTAATTAGTTGATAAACCGCACAATATACGACTTGCTGTGTCAAAAGAATATTACAAAAAAAAATTGGCCACATGCATGATTGTGATCAACTTTTGTTCGGACGCGATGTGACGTGCTTTCTTAAAAACAACAAACGTACCTACTACAGTTCAGAAACAATTTATTTGTTGATACAAAAATAAACAATTCAGTGGTCTCATTGCTAGAAGCGACATCTTCCAGACAATCTTCGGGAAAAAGAATAATTCATATTTAGAAAGGAGGATTTTTTTATAGGTTTAGGCCTCAAATTTCCTGATATGAAGTGTAAGAAAAATTTGACAGATATTAGTGAAACCTATTCTGTTTGATCGAACTAAGTACTACTCTTTGGAATTAATAACGCTGAAAATAATCCATTAATAGAACATCTTTTCGTATCGGTATGATAGTTTAAAACTTTTAATTTAAATTGATGTAAAACTAATTTCCATCCATTAAAAGATTTCTCGTTCATTAGGTAATTGGATACTGTAACCAATAACAATCAATATTAATAACTAATTATTATTCTTTGAAATCTGAAAACGTTTAAGTATTTGACTGAAACTCCTTTACTTTCGGAATACGCGCGTGCTCATGTTGACATAATATACTGAAAGATAAATGGACGAATGGACGGTCTTCAAACGAACCAAAACAATCTCGATTGTTACGTAAGTTTTTATTCGATTTTAGATCGTAATATCATGAATCATGTGTACCTACGTCACCAAGATGTATTCATGATCTTTTCCTATTATCTCATAATCATTTATTTCCAAAACATCTGACACAATCATCATCATCCAAGAGATAGGCTCTTATCGGTGGAGTTTTTTCCATAAAAACTAAAGCAAATTTGGGAAGATAGTGCGGTGGTTCCTTTCTTGCCTTGACACGATCAATAAAATAAAATAAAATACGAGCAACAACTCGTAGATATATTCTATGAATACATAAATAAAAATAACAAAATAGTAAAAGATGCACTACTTAAATTGTCATTACACAAAGGTCCCTTTGTGTAAAAAAAGTAAAGTAAAAAACTGTTTGCCGGTAAGTAAATGTCTATTATAATGAATATATAATAGTACTACATAGTAAGAGGTGGTATGAGCATTTATGTAAAGGAATGATTTATTGACATGAAGGTAAATGATCCATTATCCTTATCCTAATCTCCCTTGTTTATTGTTATTCAAAAAAAGTATTTTTTTCTTGCATGTAGCCCGCACAGTCGCACGCGCCGCCGCGTCGACGCGTAACGGACGGGTCCCGCTCGTAATAATCTTGAACCGATAGAAACCAGTATGCCTACTCCACTGTACGATTTGAAAAAACTCAATAAATAGGTTATTATGACTAATGCTCTCGTATGCGCATTGCATTCCGATTACGACTCCTTATAATATATTTAAATATTATTATTTTTAGATTTTGGATTTAATTTCACTTTTGTATAATTTGTTAAACTGGGTTATTTTTTGGTTAAGTTCACTTAAAATCAAAGTAAATAGACCGAGGTGAAAAGTAAAGCATAATATGTTTTTGGATTGACAAAAATAAGTTATAATAAGATGAATGTTAAAAATATTATAAACCATTGCCAAAAAATCAGTAGATGCGGTCAGCAGCTACAAAGCAGTCTATCAAAATTAATTTAATGGATCACTCTGGCACTAATAATTTTCATTTTTACTGTTGTCCGATAAATAGATAATTTTATAGCCAACAGACTTGGTGAGAAGCTGTGGTTCTTAATCAATATCCTTTAATCTTAGTACGACACCGGTGACGGCACACTTGAATTAAATAACGACTTAACGGACTTTTTGTAATTAATTTAGGATTCGTAAAAAAGACAGTTAAAACACTGGCAAGCATATGTCATTGTTTTCTAACCGTTATTGGCAAGTTATTCAAAAAATCTTAGATCTAAATAATTTAATATATGACAAGAAAGCCGAAAGTATATAAGAATTAGCAAAGTATTAATTTAGAACTTCAACGTTGGGCGCCAAATTGCGCTTGCGACTCACCTGTAAGTGTTGCACAGCGGCATCTTGCGGCGCTTGCGGTCAACACGGCTGCACGGCCGACACTCGCGCGATCCGCGTAGGCACTGCGGTGCGCGCGACCAACTTCCTTCCATTGACCAACGGCTAAGGACATATTCTTCAGTCTTCAACCATTAACTCCAACACCCTAGTTCCTCAGCCTTCAGTTTCCATTTTCACACACAGTTAAACCGCTAAGTTATTTGTAATTTGTGACAGAATGATTGCTCGGATTAACCCATAATCCGTAATTAATGCAAGTTTTTCTGATTTGACGCGTTTGTCGATCGATCGAAATTCAAATGAAGATGCATGTGTTGTTGTGTTGTAAGAGTAATAAGCAGACGCGTATGTATATCGGGCAATACCTTTTTCTCTTAATCTAGTTAGTATAGTAGAATAAGTAATAGCTAATTATATTCATGGTTGTGTCGTCTGCTCCGCCCCGTTTATAGGTAGACATGTCTTGAAGTCTAGAGTTATGTTTGATACCATGTCTACTTTTGTTTTATAAATAAATAATAAGATATTTGATTTATCACTTGATCATACTGTATGTAAATATCGGTGTAAAGTAGGTATTCTGAAAAGAAACTTAATTAAAAACACTTGGTTACATAGAAACTATCGGGGTCACCGCCGCCTAACCACTTTTAGAGCCAAAATCGCTTATACCTCGACCTCGCGTCATCATTGAGTGAATGACGCCCGTTTTAGTTAGTGTCGTTCGTGACGTTATTTTCGTTAAATTTTCGTGCTTAGGCGCCAGAGACCTCGGCCGTTCATATAAAACTACGACTTATTATAATAATGCACATCTATTTAATTCTAGCACTAGCAGAAATAGAAAACAGGTAAAATCAAAATATATTTTCTACTTACAAACTTTCGCGATCTTCAACAGCTTTCTTTGAGCCGGCCACTTAGAAATTAGAATTAATTTGCAGTAACAAAACAACACATTGTGTTTCATCACTTGATCATAATTATGAAATTGACCTATTTAAATATTTAGTAGAATACTAACTACAATATTTGTGATACCGTGACAAGTCTGATTATTACTGATTTTAGGATTACCCGCAAAGATTTTTACAAAAGTTGACGTTCCGTTTTACGTAGGCTAAACAATAAAAATCTATACAAAGATTTCTCAAAGAAAACTCAATTAAATATGTTTAAGATGGAATACTAAAATATCATTTTCCATTATAAAAAATAATTTGATAAAATACAATACATTTTTTTACGCTGAACTCATATTTTTGAACGAAAGTCGGCTAGTCTGAATGACAGTACAGCACAGAGAATAGGGCTGTATCGGCAAATCGATAGTGAATATCGATATTAAGGGAAGGTAGAATGTTAACGGTAAGTAAAGCTCTTGACAAAAGTCCCAATCCAATTATTTTTTACCAATTTAGTACATTTGATTTCAGGCTGTTAAATTAAAAGCCAGTAAGTTATTTTCTAATAAATAAAAAATCATTGCACTTCATTGCAAAGCTCCTTCTTAGGGATTTGCTACCTAACGACACGATTCGCATTTAGCATAAAAAAGAAGACAAATAAGAATACACAAAAACCCCTCAATGAAAAAAACTATTCATATGTGTATGTTGGTGACACTGACTTTAAAAAAAACATAATTCATATATTGGAATTGGACACTTATCACAATAAGTTCATTAATCTTATCGTGGCGGGGTTTCAGTACCTAAAGTTTGTACGTATGTTTTAGTAGTAACCGAAAGTCAGAATTGAGAATATTAAACAACGTCCATTTGATTTAATCGACATAATCGCTACTTCTCTGATCAGTGGTCAGACGTAAGATAGAATGGAACAACACTATCAAACTCCTACGCTGTCAAACAAAATTCAAAATTTCGAATTCTGTACGTACGTTGCTCAACAACATCAATACATTATTATTTTTTACCTATTTGCATAAAATTGAGCGTCCTGTGATTATATTAATTATAATTGCAATCCTTTATACCTGTCCTGTTATACCTTTACGGTGATTTTTATTGTTTCCACTTTAAAACTAATTTGAAAATGGCTGAGTTTGTAACTCCTGTGAAGAAAAATACAGTGATGGAATCTGAATTAATGACCATTCCTCCTTCGCCTTTTTTAAATAGACTTGGATACGGCACAGGTACATTAATGATTTCAAATATTATCTATGTTATAAAGTGCAGTCTACTATCTAACTCATGTAACATAGTTTGAATTTAATCATTGGAAAATTTATTCCAGGTGTGAATGTTATGCAGTTAGTAAGGTCCCCCAGAGCCGGTCAAATTCGGTCTCCATGGGCACTGAAGATGTTGAACAAGCATGTTAAGCCATCCAAAGTGTACTCTGACCGCTTGACAGTAGAAGCGAACCTCTTGAAGCAAATGTCCCACCCAAATATAGTAGGGTTCCGCTCTTTCAGCAAAGACAAGATCCTGTATTTGGGCATGGAAGCATGTGATCTGTCGCTCGGAGACATGATTGAGAAGAGAGCAGAAGATGACGGAGAAGCATTTGTTCCTAAACAGATATTAAAGGTGTGTTAATGGCAAAAGATTTCCCTAGATTAAAACTTCCTGTCAAACTGGTCAAAGCTCCTCACCTCCATTTTAACTATAATTTCAGGTAGCTGCAGACATATCCAAAGCCCTTGATTACCTGCACACTAAGATGCAGATCTTACATGGTGATATGAAGTCATACAACATCCTCGTAAATGGAGATTTTAACATCTGCAAGCTGTGCGACTTTGGGGTCACTGTGCCTATTGACGAAAATGGTGTCTTTGATAAGAAAAAGGCAGGAAAGAAAGCAGTTTATTATGGTAAGCTATTACACACAAGGTGAGGAGCTCAAAAAATGATTGTATTAGTGGTTCTACCTCCGCATTGTGGCATTTACTTACACTTACCTTATGTTTCGTTTCTAAATTAAACAAGAAAGTAGAAACTGAGCTGGAATGAGAAATTTAGCTATCATACTCACACTTTCATTATTTGTTTTAGGTACAGAAGCCTGGAGTGCCCCTGAAGTTATTCATGGTGGACTAATCACCACCAAATCAGATATCTGGCCTTTGGGGCTTACTCTGTGGGAGATGATGGCACTGATGCCTCCACACACACAGCAAGATGAAACCATGGACGACAGTGTGGATGCACTTAATAATTCAGATGCAGATGCTAGTATGGAGGAGGAGGACTTCTTTTCAGAAAAATATGGTGAGTTACAATTATTTTACTTGGCTTAGGGTAGGTAGTGGTTCTCCAAATTACTTTATTACATAGATATTAGCTTTCTCGTTTCTGTACCTTATTCAATAAACTAAAAAAATGCATTGAAGTACCTTTAGTAGTGTTTCCTGAAGGTTTGTAGCTACATTTGATAAGCTTCAACTTCTTGTTGCTTTCACTCACTATAACTATAATTTTACTATGGAAAATGAATTAAAATACTTGAATATAGTTAATTTCCTTTCAATTAAAATAACTTGGAAATAAAGAGAAGTAATATGAAAGTGAACCCAAGTAGGTAGTTTTTAGTGGTGTTCTCAAAGTACCCTCTTGTATTTTATATTTGTTTAATGACAGACTACCAACACTTTTACTAACTATACTTTGAAGAATCACTGTATAACTACCTACCAATTTTGTCATTTTACCTGCAATAGTTTTATTCATGATTTTTTTTCATTTCTGATGAGGTTACTAAGGCTCAAGAAGGAAAGTTTTATGCTAATTTGACTAGTATTTTTAAAAGTAAATAAATATTGCTAGTTTATTTTTGTTTTCATAGTGTTTTGTCACCATACAAACTTAATAATATAAATGGCACTTGTAAAAAGCAACTGTGAACCTGTGACAGACGAGTTTGAACTGAACCCCGTGTCTTACGCTATCCGCCCGGATATAGGCATACGCCCGGATAGCGTAAGACACGGGGTTCAATTCCTCGTCTGTCACAGGTTCACAGTTGCTTTTTACAAGTGCAACTTATATAAATATTGCTATTCCAGTTTTCTAACATCTTAAAACAAACCAGGTACAAGACCACCAGTGCCCGCCAACATATCGGAAAAGACCTACGCTCACCCCCTAGCACTGTTCTATTGCTGCACAGAGACCATGGCAAGCATGCGGCCCAGTGCTGCACACCTGGCCACGGCATCTGATGACATGCTGGAAAGCTGTGAACAGAGGTAGCCAGAGGATGGTGGGTATGGGTTAATGGAATTGGTCAATACCTTATCCTTCATATTAAAGGGTAAAAGAGTTAACTTGACCTGTTTCACAATGTTTATTTATTGAATTGTTCGTTTGTTAATGCTTATTTGTCGATGGTAACAGGTACTAGGTATAAGATAGAAATAAGTATTGTTTAACATATTTTATATGAATGAGAAATTAACAATGCTAATTCAATAATACATTTTAACTGTGGATTAAATTATTGTAACTTTTATTTTACCCATTAATATGGTAAGATTTTGTATCTTTTTTAAGCTCAATAAAGTGTTATCACATTATTCTATAGAAATTATTATGTTACAACTTCAAACATATTTTTTCAAAATATTAGTTTTTGTAACTGACACTCAATACATATTTGGAGATTTTAGATACTTATTATAAATACTTAATGCTGGATATGAAAGTTTTTACAATAAGTCAGTGAATTGAATGACGACGCGTTTGGTGTATTGGTTAGCGCTCCTGACTATTACGCCGGCCGTCGCGGGTTCGAATCCCGCAAGGGGCAAATGTTTGTGTGATGAGCACGAACATTTGTACCTTAGTCATGGATGTTATATGTATTTAAGTATTTATGGGAGACGCCCCCGTCATAATCATTGTCTGGTACTTCGTAACACAAGGAAGAAAAAAATCCTTACCACGAAACCAGTCAATTGGTGTGTTGTCTGGCGCATATTTAAAAAAAAAATGTACCATTTGAACACAAATAAGAACACATTGTGTACTAAGCAAGTGTTGATTTTAAAACATTACTATAACAAACATATTGTGGTGGAATAGTTTAGTTTACAATTTAAGCAATTTATATTACTAAGTTTAAAATAATGAACAAGCACAAATGTACCTCACGGCCAGTAAGAAATAAAAGAAACACTTTATATTTAAAACAAGTATATTTCGTAACATAAATAAAAACTCAACAAACCCCTGTCTTTGTGTACTTAGTAACTATTACACATACATTCGTCGACAATACATTGTATGTAATTTCAAATAAAAAAAGGCAGACGAAAGCCATAAAATGTATTTAACATAGGATAAAATTAGTAGTTTTTTGTAAAAAGAGCTGGTTATTAGAGTAGACCAATCTATTATGCTAAGCTTTTTATGTTATACAAAACAAAATTGTTTTCCATAAATCAAGGCGAAGTCAAATCGTAATATTTTATAAAATAATGTTATTTAATTAAATACATGTGATCTAAACTGATTTTTATTTCCAAACTTCGGTGTTAATAAATCATAAGATTCATAAGATAGGAATTACTAGTAAATAATGAGATTTCTCTTATAAATTGATTTTTGCATAGACCTTTACAGCTGAATTAGTTTTTGCGAGATTCTTATACAAGAGATTACCTACGTTATTTATGTGGTAACGGATAATTAATTATTATAGAATTAATTATTCGAACATCACCCAATGTTAATCTTAATCATAGCATACACAACAATTAAACTAATTGAGCGCTTTGCCGCATATTAGTTGTAAGGTTAAAAGTTGCATGAAGAAACTTAACTAATGTACAATACAATAATATGTACGATCAAGGGATAAAACTTCATTAAGTAATAATGATAAAAAATGAGTATGTACATCTAAAAATAATATAAAACTAAATTTCGATACAACAGATTAAAACGTACCTTAATACTATTATAGTTAGTATGCAACAGTTAAATAATTGTATGAAAATACAATTTTCCTAAGATATAATATCATATTTGATTATTATTTTATCGTATTCCACACCAATTGATTTTTATTTTATGCAGCTCACATTAAACTGAATATAATTTTGTTATTATAAAATTAATTTATTATCAACAAAAAAAATCTATCAATAGGTGTAAAATACAAGAAGTGACAACAACAATATGATTCAGGGCGATTTCTAAGAGCTATAAATATAACCCATGAGAGATGAAAATAATCAAATCAGTGGTAAGTATTATTTCAGGAATTACAGTTTTAACATAATTTAGTTTAATTTATTTAACATAATTTAAAACAGGTTTATAAAGTTGTTTCATAAAAGTTTTTCAAGTTTTATATGATTCTTAGTCAGCGGAACCACAGAAGATATAATAGGTGAACACAAATATATAACAAATATCAATGCTCAAGGTTTTAAGAAATTCATAGACGCCCTATCATATTATTACAGCAAATACATACATAAGTGTTGACTAGTGAACGAAACGACAGCACTGCACCATAACTCAACACTCACCAGATTCTGTCAGGAGATTATTTATTATGCACTTATCATTATTTTTTATATGATGCATGATACATTGCAACAGTTACATCATTATGAAGTTAACTCAAATAAAGGAGTAAGAGACCAACATTCAAATGTAAAACTGATTGCTTTATACTGGTAAATACTGTAACTTACAATATAAACATTACAACAGATCAAATAAGGTATGCATAGTAACGAAATTATTCAGTTTAAACTTAAGAGCGTATCTGTATTTACAAAGAGTAATTTTGCATTTTCTGTAGTGTTGCTGTAAAGAAGGCATATATTTTTACTTTCATTATTTTATTAAGTTACAGAGTAGATAACAATGTGTGAGGTATTTATGCATAAGGCGAGTGGCTAAAGCTGACGATATGGCTATGAAGGTGTATAATATACAAAATAGTATATATTTTTTTATTTCTCGT
>OY757257.1:13979710-14077860 GCA_963584085.1 Pyrausta aurata | reverse complement strand
AGCCCGATCTTGATTTCTCGCCGCATATTCTTTATCGATGGACACACTGATTTATATGGAGGTGTTCCTCAAGGCTCATACAAAAAGCCATTACTGTTCCTTTTTAACCGAGCAAGATCTTTTTTGTAGATAATTGTAACAATCTTACCGTGCTAGGCGCGTCGATAGCTGCGCCGGCGTCGAGCAGCAGCTTCGCGATGTCGAGGAACCCGCCCTGCGCCGCGAAGAACAGCGCACTCGTTCCTGTCTAGCGGGAACACACGTTATCACTTCATACATGAAACTAATCAGATATAACTCGAGAACGGGTAAACCGATCTTGATTATATTTTCTTTGTTGGATTTGCCTTGGCCCCGAATAGGATAATAGTACAAAACAAGGATGGGGCGAAACGAAGTTCGCTAGGACCGATATGTTACTAGATAAAAAGGAATGCATGCAAGGAGTACGTAAATTATATCATCCTTTTTAACACACAGTTTAAAGAAACTCAAATAAAAATAGCAAAATTAAATGTTGAATTTCATTGAGTGTCAGGTTGTACCGCTGTCCAGGTTTATTAGCTAATTGACTTGCTGAAAACTTTCACTTTGAAATGCGTGGAAAATTGAGGGCTAAATTTTATTTAGTAGGTACCTAACATACGAGTAACATCACGAATTCCAGCATACCGTTCTACAGCAAGCCGGATCGGCCCCTTGCGCCAGCAGCTCTCTGACGCACTCCGTATGCCCCATCGCTGCAGACAGGATCAAGGGTGTGGTACCATCCTGAAACACCATATTTTTTTCTTTAGTCATATGAAAATATATCCAAAACATGGTATATATTTTTGGCCGTTGATTAAAGTAGTGGACCAAACATTGACCCTTGGGGTACTCCCCACTAAGTAGCGTTGAAAAATCTAAAAACAAAACCTAGTATTTTAAGTAGTGTAGCTAACGTAGAGCCCTGAGGTACTCCCACAAAGAGGACAGCTAAAGATAATTAAATAAAAAAATATAAATTTTATGTTAAAGCGTTTGTGGTAACAGCAGCTGGTAGGGCAAGTGATTTATTTTCTGATAGCTTCACAAGTTCAGCGAGAGTGTCAGACGCTCCAGACGAGTGATGTATGAATCCGGTCTTAATTTAGAGTGTATGCTTAACGCGACTATTTGGAATTAGCACTATGAAAAATGATCACCAAAGATAAATAGTACATGTATCATGGGTTTGCTCCCTCAATAAACTGGTACTGATGTCATGGTGATGGAGTACGAAGCTAACATTTATATTGCAACCTATGCCCGTTAGTGATTGATATGATAAAACATTAAATATTATAAAGCAAATAATGAACAGATCTTTTAAATATTAGTTGCCTGGATATTGTTAGACACTTTTCAAAGTTACCGATTCCGCCCTATCCTTTATTATCCACCATTCGTGATGAATCGATCTATATTTATCTCCGAGTGCACCGAGCGCAATAAACACGCAATAAAGCGCACTAACTGTAGAACCGGTCCGCCGCGTGCGCTTCACTTGCGCACGCGCACCGGCTAACTGCTTCTGGACTTGCGGATCGATTCGTTGATGCTCCTTATGAAGTGTCGTTGTCAGACAAGCAAATAGACTTAATGGTCTATTAAAATTTGAGCTGCGTTTCGTAGAATAAGCTTTTACGATTTCTGCAATGCTGGTGAGTCAGGACACTTTAACGACTGTTTTAGTGACTGCTTGACGTTTCTGACAAAGACTATGATAAATGACATTAACAGTTATTAATATAAAGGTTTTAGTTTAAATATAAATGTGAACAAATTTCTAACATTGCTACCGAATTAAGCGAATAGTGCGGCTGCAAACTTTTCGTCTGAAGTATCGCCTAATTTAGTGAAGATTGGGGAAAATTGAGGAAAACTGATGCTAAACTCCTGAGTAACAAAACTATATGTAACTCCAATTGCAAAAGTAGAAGAATGTGCCAATTCCGTAGCTAATGAGTGAAATAAGACAATGCGACCGCTCACCAGATTCCGCGCCGTTATGCAATGACCAAAATATTATGACGGTGAAACCTCATCAAAGGGTTACGCAACGTAGGGAGGCCGAGAACAATAAATCTAGCAGTCTATCAAGTACGGGCTTTTGTAGGTGGCACATAGTAAAAGTGGCAGCGATAAAGGTAGAGGAACCAAAATTGAAATGAGAAGGTGGTCGAATACATAGAATACTGTAAGTAAATAAACATGCAAACTAATGTAAGTAATAAGAGCTGTGAATTTTATAGAAATAAAAAAAAGATACCGTCGTAACAGCTGGAAGGTTTTAGTCCAAGAATCACGTTAAAATAGAAACCATCGTCACTTATGATCATTTACAGAGATTTCGATCATACATCAGTCAGATGATCAGACATCTTCAAGATAATCAGACATTCAACGAAAATAAATAAAAAGCTAGAGTAGCCAGCTTATCACTTGCATCGCCTTCGTTCATAGTTAAAGTAATTTTATAGAATAGCGAACGGCTGAAAGTAGGGCGCGTTTTATTTTCGTACCTATGAAAGCTCGATTGTATTTGAGTACGCGAGTACATTATGCGGTAGTCATCAACACAACACTGCATACGATTGTAAACATTATTGCTGTAGGAACAAGGAAGACTTGCGTTAAGATTGTATCTACCCACCATTATGAATCACTATCAGATTTTCGTAGTTGCCACGAATGTAAAGGTTGGGGAAAATTGAGAAAAACTATGTCAATGGCTACGACTGACTATGGCATGTGAACGTGGCAAAGAATTTTAAAAATGTGAAGATGGAACACCCTCGACCTTGGTGGAATTGCAATCACCATCGATAATACATTATCGGAAGCGATTATTGTATCCGTAAACAGTTTTGGAGTACCTACATGGATGGAGATACTAAATACAGGGTGTTTTTGCAAAGGGGTGCCAAATTTTTGGAGGAGAATGAAACCATCAATATGAACAACTTTTACTATGGGGTCATGGTCGTAATCTTAAATAAAATTTCAGGTGCCCCATACAAAATCAGTCGGCTACATTGACATTAATGTATGGAGAGGCAGAAAAAAGGTTAATGTTTGAACGATGGTCCCATAGTAAAAGTAGTTCATATTGATGGCCTCATTCACCTCCAAAAATTTGGCACCCCCTTGCAAAAACACCCTGTATTTTGAACATTTGACTGTTCTTCCGAGATATATATTTTTTTACTTAATTCAAGTTTTGTTTGTTAATCTCAGATCTTGGACTTCAATCTGTCACTCTCAAACTCCAAAAGATACTCACCCGATCCCTGGAGTCTATGTGCACCTTCCCCGTATCCAGAAGCTGGCGGAGCCTCTCGCAGTCTCCTCTAAGCGCTGCCAGGTGGAACTGCACGTCTGTGCGAGATTCTTTCTGTGGACAAGAGATATTGATATTATAAGAGAGCTGTACATTTTACAAGACAAAATTTACTGACTCAGCATGATGTGATCCCAAATCGATACACACGAGGATGTAAGTCAAGATTGAATGGAGACTATTAAAATAAAATAAAAACTATCTGTGACGTAATTAAGTGACGAAATCGCCAGCCGTTATAAAGAGAGAGAGACTGCAATATTAAATGAATTGCATATTTTGTCTGCAAAGTTAAATTACCCGCCAAACAAATTAGAAACTGCTGAAAAACTTCTCGGATGCAAATGAATGTCCATTAAAAGTAATTAACTCCCGAACACGGAAATGCAATGTTTAAGTGTTGAACAAATAAGCGCAGAAAAAACGACATTTCCTCCAATCGCAGCCGGCTCGGTAATCAGTTTGCTAATTAAGCTTTTAATATGAACAATAATGAGCAGCGTTTGAATGCACACACAAACTGTGGAAATGAGAAGTTTAAATTAGATTTTGTGTGAGTTCTCTACCTCAATATTCTCAAACAACAAACCTTAATACGTAGGAATGAGATTTGATAAAAAAAGAAACGTAATTTGAACGGCTTGCACGCATATTTTTAAAGACAAAAATTGTTTTTCGTAAGCTTCGTGACTGGTGTCATCATGCAAATTACCAAATTGCAGTTTGTACTCAAATTACTTCCAGGCCAAAGTTTTTCTTCGAGCCCGAAATAGTCAGTCGTTTCTTTCACAGCTCATCCATTTATGGCAAATCAATTAGTGACCGTATAAGCAACGAACTGGTCAGTATTAATTAAAAACATGCAGATGGATATTTGGGTAAATTAAATAAAATTGGTTCACAGTCCCATCTACGGCAATCAATTAAGAATAGACGGTGGAACAAGCAATTCAGCTGCATTAGGGCAGCCATTCGTGTACCAGGTCGACGCTAGTTAATGTATCGAGGAAACGCGATCCGACCATTCTGCACAAAACCAAGGGTTGTGGAGAAAAACATTAATGTTAAATAAATATATTTGTTGATTAAGATTCAGATCCATCAACATACGTCACGGTAAGGAACAGCTTAAAAGTGCATTTAGATAGCGAGAAGTGAATTTAAAAAATCTCACAAAAGTATTGTAGAGGAAACTGGAGAATTAATAATAAAGAGATCACAAATTGAATTTCAATAAATTATTATGAATAACTAGAAGAAAGTATAATGATCAGAAGGGCTTGTTTCAAATGCGATCTTTAAAACGTTGATAGAAATCCAATCACCCAGAACAGCTATAACTACACGCACAACAGAAGCATATCTTAACCAATGTACCGTGTGCAGCCCTACTTAACCATTTTCTCCGTCGCATATTGGGTTTCTTCTTGCGGTTACGATTACGGTATCAGCTCGTATCGGCTAATGCGTGATGTATTGGAATTTATTGCCGACATGCTGGTCGAACTACGCCGCCTTTGTTTAACGCTGAAACTGCCTTTGTTTTATCGAAAGCTAGTTCACTAGACGGAGAAAGCCTATCGAGATATCTATGGAACGAAGAAAAGCGGTATCGAAATCTCATTATTTTTTGTTTCCAGAGAATGCTTTAAAATGGGCGAGATAAAGAATCGCAATCTCAAGGTGTTACCAAAAACGCTTACCTGAGCTGCTATTATTCAAGCAGTAAAAGGTAAATCAGACACTAAAAAGATTAATAGCCCCGCAATTGATGTTTTCCGTTCGCACCCAATTTCACCTTCGATCAAACACACTGAACCCTTTAAAGAGCTATTTTCAGCACCATAAAAGGGAACCTGTTTGATGTCAGTGCTATCCTCGAACGTAAGCGAGAATGGTTTATTGATTTTACCACCTGCATTTTAAACAGCCGTTTCTAATTCCACGATAGTCTATACAATGTGCGATGCGAAGATAATGAAAACACTGTTTTATGCAATTTAAAACCTATAGAATAGTATTTTAAACGACTGTTGCAGTAATGAAAGGCAAGGTAAGGGCCAAAAGTAATAAAAGCAAATGATAAGACTTTAGTGCTGCTGCTACCTCAGGACTCAGTATAATCTCTGGGAATGGTTATGAAATGCTTTTTACATTCAGACTGTTTTATAAATTAAGTCCGGGAAACAGATTCCAGCACTATAATGTGTTCTTAAAAAGGAAAATAAAGAGTGTTTTTCTCAGGTTATGTGACAAGACAAAGGATAAACTCGAGTAGAATGCTGATAGAGAGACGAGGTCATTTGCTTCACCTGTGCAAATATTTGGTACCCTACATGCATTGTAAGGAGCTGACCTAGATGAATCATTTTCGCTTGGTTTTCAAGCAAACACAAAATTAAATACTACCTTTTCAAGTAAGAAAGAAAATACAATACTTTAAGAAAAACTACGTGTACCTGTAACCTATAGCTTAGGTTATTTTATTTTCAATTTTGTAACAACTTGTTTCTATGATGTCATCTATGAAGCCTTGAGTCTCACTTTAACTTAACTACCTAGTTACTTGTCACACATCAAACGCGTTGTCCAATATTAACAAAATGTGATTCTTCCATTATCCGAGTTTTCATCTCACATACCATATAATGATATAAATGCATGACCTAAAGATAGGACTGGGAGAGAATGCTTTTAGCATTAAGTCCACCTTTTGTACACTGTTACTTGTGCAATAAAGTTCTTAAATAAATATATAATAAAATAAATTGCATAGTTGGAATCGTCGCTCGTGCGTAGACATCATATTATTGTGAACATCCTATTATTACGAGTATGAATATTAGCACTACTATCTTCTGTGCTATTACTAACACGCAACCCATGGAGCTGACATTCATTTGAATTTCATCATCAAATTTGAAAAACAATCAAATATCAATAACATCAAGAAATATACATTAGAAATGAATAAAAGAACCTGATGTAAGCTGCAATGAAACGTGCACAAGCAAGTCTATAAATTGCGTAAATTACAAACATTACTTACAAGATGTGCAATTTGTTGCAGGTAATAGGCTTTTACTTTTGTAAGCTTAGTTTTATTGCCCATCTTGTAATCGTTTTATCTTCAAGTTTGTTTATCGTACAAGTGCGCGTTCAGTACCATCGTCAATTGAATTAAATATCGAAATACCTATATTCTATTTAATCAATGTTTCAATCCAAATTGTGCAAATCAGTTTGACATTAAGTCACGGAAGTGGATCAGAAGCAGTCAGGCTGGTTACTTCATCAACATGTGTCCTCGTCATTCTAGTGTTTGTTTGCTTATCTTCATTTAACACAAGTTCAGGGTCATTAACGCGTATTTTAGTAACTGCTATCGAACTTCCACCGAATTTTACGTCAACCTTGAGTGTTATCGTAAATTATTCATTTTGGTTTTTTGTACTCTAATTAAATTTAGTATAAGTTTTAGTATGTCAAGAAGTTCGTTAAATCTCTATCAATATGTCTTCCAGGAATTGATTTCCTGGTTATTATAAACACATTATTGGATAAAGACATCATCGATTTATTAATCATGACTAGCGCCATAAGTCATTAGCAGAGTTTTTGCGCACAAGATGCAACAACTTATTTAAACAAGAACCTAAACATAGGTATGATAACTACCGGTGTGGACGTATTCTGCGGAAATAACGCAAGCGAAGAGCTTGGTCGCTAAGCACATGATCGAACGCGGGAGTATAATTTGCAGCAACTTCCTTCAACTTGTGCACCTACGCATTACATGGTATTAGCTGTCAACTAAATAGAACGTAGTATTGAGAACCAGCTAAGTACTAATTTATTAAAGCGAGCCACTTCCAGTCAGGATATACATATTGCTTGATCACAGATTGAAATCGTAAAATTTGGTACGGTAATGTCGGTGTGAGTTAAATTATTTAATAAGTCGTGTCTACAAAGAAACTACATTAATATGAAAATTTCATAGTTTTCAAAAGTTTTACATAAATAAATAAGTATGCCCCAGACAACACACTAACTGTCTGGTTTAGTGGTAAGGAATTGTCTTTCTTGTGTTACACGAAGTACCAGACAACGATTATGACGGGGGCGTCTCCCATAAATATTTAAATGCATATAACATCCATGACAAATGTACAAATGTTCGTAATCATCACACAAACATTTGCCCCCTGCGGGATTCGAACCCGCGACGGCCGGCGTGATAAGAGCGCTAACCAATACACCAAACACGTGTCCGAGATTCCAGACATATTTTTTTTTCAGAAAAAAAAATATAGCACAGTTAAAATTATTTATTAGGAAACCTCCATTGTCGGTACTATCGAAGCTAGTAATGATAACCTACAAATTGTTCGTGCTTTACTGCAAAATCAAATGCGCTAGAGCAGCACCAGAAGTTAGGCCTCAATGATCAAACACACCGTCATTTGCTGTAGCGGCTTCCGCGGCGCAAGCGCATTATCACGTAGCATTAGCGCTAGCGGAGTAACAGTAACGTGCTAATGGTGCTCAGCCAACGGTAGCTGTGCTGATTTCAGGATTTGTGACTATGTCTATGACATTTGTACAATCAATTCAGAGTATTTGGCACCCATTAATGAAGTGTTCATCATCAGATCATATAATATTCCGGTATTGCTCACTGTATTCTGCTTTTAATTTGATGAAGTTAACTTCTATTATAAGATCAATACTAAATACTAAGCCAATCAATCAATTAATATTGCTTACTCATTTTTAAGTACGGAATAAAAGACACATAACTTTTCAAAATAAGAACGAATGTAACTATTAATTGTAAATATTCATAAACGTCAATCAATCCTCTTGCTTAATTCAGAAGTGCCAAACCGTTTATGATATCTCAATTCACAAACTTGGCTAGTTTATATTATAATATAAATGAGTTGTTTAACGTAAACACGAACCTTGTTTCCCCGACATTGATTTCGTTTGACTTTTACCTATAGCGTGGCTTCTTTCGTGTCAATCAATAGGTTTTCGATGATCATCAAAGTTTGGTTGGACACGTTGTATATTGGTTTGAATTTTGACTTTCTTAATTTAGAAAGCAACAATATTTTTAGTACTGATTTTGAAGGAACTTCCAACTAGACTTTGAGACTTACTATTACTAAACAAATAATTAATTGCTAGCTAGCAGTAAATAAGAAGATTTACTTCACAAAGATTATAAGATTAATGTTCAGCAAGCACACCACAATTAGAGCGTGGCTGACAATGTTGTTATGAGAAAACTCCTGAAGCAAACGCGGAATTAATATCTCATCATTACAAGAAAGGGATTTTAAAGTTAAATTGCGAAATGAAATTATGAATTCTCCGAGTTAACAAGCTGTGACCATGTTGAGGAATTTAGATTGGTCACGCCATGGCGGTCGCTTGTTGGAAGTTATCACAGCAAATATTAATATTCCATCGTATTTTAGTTGCTAAATATGCTTGATCGGTATCTTTGAGAATCTATTAAAGTTAAAAATGCAAAGTACTCATATGTAAAACAGAATGCATATGAGAAGCAAAAACTGAATATAAAGGAATAAGTAGTCGATTATTTTTATATTTCGTTTACCGAAAATATATACATACTTAACAAATCAATTTATTATTGCGCTTGATTGCACTGCATTTAACAACAACCAATATTCGTTATAGGTAGATATACCATAAAAAAATCGAAACAATTAATGATACCTAATTTAAATTGAAAAGCTGCAATTACATGGCTGTTAAAATTTTTGTGCAGTCTACTAGCTCTCTCTACAATTTTCCCACAAGTCCGTCAGTCCAAGCGATAATTACGATGCTTCACGTTGCGTTGCGTAATTGAAGGGCAAAGTCGGGTCAGGATGGTGCTAGAATTTTTTCTCTTATACCCACATTTAAATCAGAATATGGGTGAAATGAAATGAAATGAAATGAAATGCATTTATTTGCTTATGAAAAAGGATACATATATGGTCTTAATTCTACAGTAAGCTCAACTTTTTCAGCTATGAACTAATAGCATGCAAATACGTGTACACATATTTTACAATTAAAAGAATTACCCAAGTCATAATTATTAATATTAATACACATGAACCATGAATAAATACCTTGTGCTACTATTGCAACAGCTGGAAACTAAAGTAAAAGTATTTTAGGATCACAAATTTACAAAATGTTAAGTTTCAGATGTTTGCGATGGTTCCACTTCTTTTATATTAACTACTAATAGCATGCATACTTTTCTGCTCTAATTTGCCTAGTGTACTATTAAAATAAGTGAGCAAATTGCATTAGACTTTACACATTAAGTGACAAGAGCTAATGTCCTAAAATAATTCAGTTTCCATTGCTTTCAGATCTTTAATTACTCAAACAAGTAACAGGAGCCCATTACTCCACCATTAACGGCTCCATGGTGTGACGCAAGCGCACGAGCAATACCCGAGGCATTGTGCTGTGTCAGTGACCGACAAACTTTTTGCCATAGACAAAAACGCCGGATATAAACAACTCTCTATTTCGACGGCATGCCTCGGCCGGGAGCCTTGTGGATCGATGTAACAATAAGGTAATGCTAGGGTAAGACGAAGTGAAGTAATACAGCATTTTTTTGCTTTAAGATTTTTTTTAATATCTAAAAGAAAATCCTTTAAAAAGGATACGGTCCCCACCCCAAGACGATCGCCATACCTTCTGACATGGGTTTTTTTAGGATGGAAGTATATTTGCATTCCAACCTGAATTACAATAGAGCAGATGTCGAGAGTTACTGCGTGCAATACAAAAGGGGCTTGAAGGGATGTAAAATGTTGCAAGATTTAAACCAACTTCTTATAACAATACTGAAGAGCGTAAGCTTTTAAAGCGGAATTGCTCTACATCACGGAGAACCTCTCTCATCACAGGTCAGCGGTTCTCAACGATGCCCTCCCTTTGAGGGAGAATGAGTGCACTCAGTGCGCACTCACAATCTCGGAAACGGGAAAAGTCGTGTGTGAAAATGACTGGCACATTGCAGACGATGTAATGATGATGACGCAGCAGATTTTGTTGAAACAGTTTCAAATGTTTTTGTTTTAATGAAAATAGAAAAGGCATTACGAGGCTAAAATTATACTTATGCGAGAAAACGCTCAACAAAATATTATACGCTTACAAAGAAATGTATACGAAAGCAATCTCGTGAAACTTGCAAAAAATAAATGGAATAGCAATAATTCATAATTTTATATTAATTCGGAACAAATTTTTGCACATTTCCGATTTCCGACCCTTTTTCTTATCCACCTTTAATGAAAAGAACGCTCAGCATCGCCATTGTTATGATATTGAAAATTTCTAAGATGCGAATTCCAAGGGAAGCTTAAGAACCCTTCACGTTTAAAGTACTTTTAAGGGATACAAATATGAAGGGTCGGAACAACATTTTAAAATCAATATGATAGATTTTTTGCGGGGAATTTCTAAATACTTATTTTTTTATCAACTTTCATTAAGATGAATTTGTTGTTTATAGAACACAGTAAGCAGAGCCTAGGCGCTGTCAAAATTTCATCATGTTTACGTCGACGATTTGATATTATACAAGGTGTGGCCTGTAATAGGAGTAAAAATTTAAAACGTAGGCCTCTTAAGTAACCAGTGATCAATTTTAAATGTTTTTAATAATTAAATTATATTAAAATAAAAAATAGATTCATTGCATATTCTAACAAAACAAATCGAACCAGTAATGTATTGCAAACAAAAATGTGTCCAGTCATAGAACTTGACATTGTCATTACTACAACGAGTAAGCAATTTTGTACATTTAGGGATTATAACTTTAGATTAGTATATCTCTGAATTAAAGCATTTTAGAGCACTTTGACTCAGTCTAGGTAATAAGTACGTATACTATGTAGAATCATTGATTCATATTTTTGCTCCTATTCTGTAATAGGAGTAATTTATGGCCTGTGCCACGCTGTATAATGCCCATACAAAGAAGACATCAAACAAATTAGTCTTGACGCAACCAGCAAGCATAACCTTTACATTACCTTCTACTGCGAGATAAACCCACTTGAGGTTTTTATGAGTAGGTATTAGCATGTATTCATTAGAATAAGTTTTGTCTGATGTAACGATAAATTAAAAAAAAAACCGACATGGCAATGCGCAGGTTTCACACGCAGTTACACCAAATGAGTCGATTTGAAGCAAACATTCTTTGATGGCTTCACACCTCGAAACGAAACTACCGACCGCAAATAATGTGACATCTGCAGAGAAAGCTGGTAGGTAATGATGATGAAGCCAGGCAGAAAACAGTTTTTGATTGTTTTGTAAACAAGTTGATTAAAAAATTGTTAACAATCGAGGAGGAAGGAAAGAGCATAATAGTTTTAATGCAAAAGTGGCGCACACTGTAAAAAAGCAGATAAAAACAAATTTATGAGCACGATAGCCAATGAAATAGAATTATCTAATAACGTGAATGGGAGGAAATAAATTTATAATTATAAGCATAAAATCGTGGTTATTATTTTCCTGAAAGTCGTAATTTCGATGTTGATTTCACTAAACATAAAAAGTGTGGACAATTGTTACTGTCATACGAATTATCTTTATTAGCTCGCTAGTTTTCAGTGTCAGCACTTAGTTAAATAGGCTTTTTGTTTATTCGTGATTTAGACTAATGGTCCCTGGACTGGAGTTAAGTCGCAAAATTGTGACTAATTTAAACTTCTTAACGTTAAATGTTTTTTGCTTCTTTTAAATCAATATTTTCCAGAAAGATACTGTCATAAGGGTTGAGCCCTTATGACAGTATCTTTCTGGAAAATATATAATTTTCCAATTTATAATTTCCGTTTATAATTTAAAAAATCTTAGGTCACAAAGCGAAAGTCACTCAGCGTGTTTGCCGTCTAGATTCTAGATAAGTGTCGTGTCGCAAGCGGCTCATAAATTCTCATGGAAGATTTACATCATGAGCAATAACTAATTAGACATTACAAGGAGATAACGTGCGCTTCATCGTTATCGATAAGGCGCATACCACACGACACTTTTTATGAAAGATGAAGCAGGAAAGATATCGAATGAACTAATGAGATCCATTAAACTTGAAAACAATTAAAAAAGAACTGACTGGCTGTCTATTACTCGAGATCTAAGGATTAAAGATGACACTTCTAAAAGTGAAAACAAAAGGTATTCTCAAAAGAGCAGATGGGAGTAGAAATAGTTGCGCTCCAAAGAACAAACCCGAATGTTATTTCGCTCAAATCAGCTTCAACGAACAATCTTGTAAAAAATTCAAGAAAAGGAACATCGATCTCGGTTCCTAAAAGTGACTATATTAGATTAGATCAATATCAAAGTCGGTCATGCATAGAAGCCTTAACCAGCACGTGTTAATGACAAACAAGGCGAACCACAGCAAGAGATCCTTATCGGGCGACTTTCTCTAGGTGCCAGGGACAGGTTGACATCGTTCGCTTCAATCAGTCAATCAATGTGTTCGAAAGTTATTAAGTTAATCGGAGCTGTCACACTTAAACATAGATGCTGTTGGTTGACGTTGAGTTTTTTTTGTTGCAGAAAAAGTATGTACGAGCTTGGACACGACGACTGAATAGCTACTCGGAGATCAACCAAATTTTGAAACGAAACTTTGAATATTTTTTGCAAGACCTCTCTAAATTATACGATGGGACTCGATGGGAGGTAGAGGTAATGATGAGGAATAAAAATCATAAGGATAGTAAGTCAAATTAAATAATAAAGAATTTTAACAGAAACGTTCTGCAGAATGCGGAAAAGCAAAGTGCGAAAGATATACTTAGGGGTTATCTCGCAAACTGTATGTAACGGTTGGATAAGTTTCTAGTCTGATAAGAGGTCAGATAAAGGTAATCTCGACTTGCGAAACAAACATGGCCCGATCCGTAAGGATCCTCGAAACTTTCTTGAGACGCGAGTGACACTTTGGTTCTGTGGACATAGTTGCGAGTGTGATGATTTTTGTATTTAGATTTAATCAGTTAGACCTGTAGTAATATTAACTCAATGCAATAACAGTTAACGTTATTAATATTTGTATAAAAATGAGTATTGTTACTTTACCAAATACCGTTATCGTTGTTTATAAAGTGGCAACACAGGCTGCCCCTTCTCCTCCTACTTTCTTACTTGCGAGGCGCACTCGAAAAGCGAGGCAGTCTAGTGCTAACCGCCGAAGCGAAAGGTTGTGGAAATAAATCTATGTTGAGGTGCCGTTATAATTATTATGGTTAGAAATAATGATTTGTATAAAAGATAAGTGTGGTGATCGAATAAAGAACTTTATAAAATTGTGATGGTGTTTGACTCATGAAAAGTCAGAAGTGGAAACCTGCAGCTCACAAAGGGTACGTACTATTTTTGATTCATATGATTAGAGCAATAAAATGTTTCTTATAAAATAGTTTCAATAACGTAACGATTTTGCTTTACATCGAGCAGTGTGTTTGGATTGAATTCTATTTTGCTTAGCACTTACTATCCTGATTAAATCGTGTTAAGTTTCCAACTGACCATTTGGTCAAGGCAACTCCTTGATAGTGTCCAGTGGTTACGAATACACAAGTTTACTTGATATCTAAGTAGGTAATAAAAATTGTCCAGCTAGCACTGGGTTTGTTCTTGATACGAACCTAGCCTGTGCTAACATGACGTAGTTGTGCTGTGTTATCATTAAATCATTTGGGCAAGGCTACTCTTTGCTAATGGCTTATGAAAACACAATGCGCGATTTATGTAATTGGTGCAACAAAAAAGCCAAATTTAATATAAACTACTATGATCGTTTCTCAATCCAAATACGAAATACAAAGCGAAATAGGTACTCAATATTATTGTTATTTTCTTAGTGTTTAGTAGATTTAAAAAAATATATATTTTAACATACAACTGTTGTAGGGCTAATATTCTGTTTTTTATAAATAAATATAAAAAAAACTTATTTCAAAAGTTGAATATATACCACTCCATTTTTGATTTGGTAGTCGTAGAAAAAGACTTATAAAAACTATGTTCGTGAGTTATGACCAATAGTGAGTTCTAAATTGGATTCAATTTAAACAAATTCAATTCATCAATTTCATTTAGTTCGATTCATTTGTAATTTAATTTAATTCGATGCATGACTTAAAATGAAGGCTTTAAAAGATATTACTAGTTCCATCTAAATAATTATTTTAATTAAATTTTAATACAATTCAAGTTCATTTTAATGTGTGTTGTATTTGATTCAATAATCAACTTGAAATTAAGGCCACTGTGCCGATCCAATTTTACAAGGTAGATATAGCGGCCAGGTGTGTCGCGTGGGCCAAGTGTGTCCTTAAGCAGCGGCCAGGTGTGTCGCGAGGGCCAAGTGTGTCTTTAAGCAGCGGCCAAGTGTGTCGCGAGGGCCAAGTGTGTCCTTAAGTAGCGGCCATGTGTGTCGCGTGGACCATGTGTGTCCTTAAGGAGCGGCCAGGTGTGTCGCGTGGACCAAGTGTGTCCTTATGTAGCGACCAGGTGTGTCGCGTGGACCAAGTGTGTCCTTTAGTAGATAGCAAATATTTTCATATTAAATTAAAAACTCATGGTATGTAACAAGCAGACAATAACATGCAAAAGATAGTTAATTCATTGGTTACATTATGACCTCAGCGAAGTATTCGTGAATTAAAATTATTAAATTACAGTTTAATCAATTCATCATTAATATGTGCCTAAATATCAATAATAATTTATTAGCATTTTGACGAATCAAAAGTCAAGATAAAGATTATTTTACGGTTGACGTAGGTATACTTCGACCGTGCTGGATAATTATTTTTATTTTATTGTTATTTTATTTACTGAAGTTTTATTTTATTTTAAATTATAATACGATTATGAGATTTTAATACATGGAATTAAAAATTAAATCATATCATCTACGTATTGTAAAAATATGTATACATCTAAAATGAGGTTAGCAACATCAAATCTAAAATATTAAAATTCATCATTAAAATATTCCTTCACACTATAATGATATCCCCTTTTAACTCATGAATGGTGTCTTCAATTATTTGGGTGGATTTTGATAAAGTTAGACAAAAACATGGCGGGAAAGTATGTCGCTTGGGCAGTGTTTCCTTTTATTTTCTTGAGTTTTAGTAAACGTAGGTACAACGGTTAGATGCGAATTCCCTATTTGGGGCGTATTGCGATTCAACTTAATCCGTTCAATATCCAGGCTGTTCAATTCAATTCAGTGTAAACGAATACTATCAATGTAATTATGTGTAATCAGTCAGGTATCAAACGAATGCCGAGAGTCGCATAACAATAGAATTTTTATTGTGTCTCGTTTACACATACTTGACGAGTTAAATAATACTACAATAGTATGAATGAATATTGTGATGTATATGTTTATGTTATAATATGATATTATCAATTTAATTCGAGAACAACATACGAATTACTAATTTGACAGTAAATCAGCTGATAAACATTAAAAGCTGCATCGCAATACACTCTCATCCTGATGGCTGAATATTGCATTTGAAGCTAGTATTAACAGATTATTTATCACAAATTATATCGCATATTATAAATTGTACCTACAGAAGAGAAGCATTGAATACAATATTCATTTATCCTAATTCACGTATCGTGTATATTGTTGTATATTATTATAGAAAGACTTCTAATACAAATTTACTTTTTCCGAGGCCATGAAGACGAATTTGTCGAGGTGACTGACGTGACTGCGCACTCAGCACTGGAGCAATAGCCAGGCCGCAGCGCCCCGCCTATGCGTCGGAGGACTAGGATGTCCACGGCGTAGGTGTTTTCTACATGCTGGCATGCCGGATGAGCCTCCCGGACGTCAGAGGACTAGGGTATTAAGACTGAGGTGTACGAGGCCAGACCAGGTCGGTCGGGTCGAAAAAGAAGACTGAGCTCGGGATCAAGGCTGAGGACATCGACATCTTTCAATAGAAGTCTGAAAACAATAAGGACCTCTATGCGTCGTAGATGGTAAGAGCCGTCGAGCCACCTGTAGGTCCCATTTCACACAATTTATATTGACTCCTTTAGCTTTGTTCGCAAAATTCCTATATTTTAACTGTTGTGGGTATCCACTGTATATTCACCGACTGTGCATAATGTGTGTGTGTGTTCACCGAATATGTCTTTGTTAATACAATTTGCAGATATTATTAGCTAAAATCTTGTAATTTAAGATCCCAACGTTCCGAAAACTTAAAGATGTTTGTGGTTGCGAGTAGAATGAGATGTCAAACTTTAAAATAAAAGAAATAAACGTTCATTGTACCACTTCAATAACAATAATAGTAGTTCATAGTGTGGCAAACCAATCTCTTTTGAGATATATTGTTTTTGAATCTTCCTTTTATTATTTTGACAAGTTTGCTTTTTACGTCAAAAGATAAAAGTTGAATTTCTGTGAAAATATCCTTTTATTTTACTTTGAAATCCGATTCATTGATCCCTCTCAACGCAAACATATACACATAGTATATAACAACAATCAGCCGTCTACCATCGAATTAGTACTCAACCTGTACCGTGGTAGTAGTCATCATGAGAATTTTCTCATTTATTATATTGTCAAGTTGGTAAATACAGTACAAAAAGATGAGTTCACTAATTTCCAAATTAGGAATCTGTATTTTGGCGATCCATAATGTTACTAAACTTGTAGAATCAAGAGTGCACTCTTGCATATTTATAAATATAAAAAGTAAATTCTGAAAAGTTTGCTTCTCTATTTGTCATTTACAGAGTAATCATTACTCATTTAACTATAATATTAACGTTTCTATCCATGCAGAAAGGTAGAATAGAATCTTATGCTGATGGTAAATTGTTTTGAGCGAAAAGTATTCACGTATCACGTCAGAATCCAATATCCCTTTGTAAATACATTCAAAGGCACAAAGATCACAAACGTTAAGGGTTATTTTTGCAACACTTTCATGGCAAATATTTTAAAGTTTTACGATTTTAAAAAAAACCTGACTGAAAGTATCCGTCAATTTATTATAACAAATTCAGCTCAATCCATAAAAATTGGCTTGGGACAAACGTAGATATTTCATTTAGAAATTGCATCTGCCACAAAAGTTAGATAATGGGACACGAATGTAAAACAACAGTTTTTTTCTTTAGAAAACTTGGAACTAAAACATCATTTACATTTTATATTTAATAAGTAAAATAGGGGGAATTATTTTGCTGCAATTGAGTGATAATAGCTTAATTGTAAATTGGACCATGCCCTCTTAGGTCATGACGAATAAATTGGTAAATAATGCTGAAAGGCTTTAAAGTTCTTTTTCTTTAATATTTTTCTGCAACTCTTTGAAATGGATCTACTTTATATTTTATTTTCAAACGTATACAAAATATCTATTGTTTTAGTCAAATTTGTACAGCCTATCTTGACTTTACGGGGAGTTGGTTCAGTAAATCATTAAAAACGATAAGAAATGATTTCTTTATTTACGTAAACATGTACACAGTAGCAGTAGATGTTAACATAATAAATTATACTCATTGTGATTGTGTTATTTATATCAAATGTATGTTTTTTTTAAATAATATTTTTCAAAATTCTATTCTCCCAGTAAAAGAAAATGTCTTTAATGTTCCATTAAATTATTTCTGTGCCACTATCTTATAAAACAGTTTGAGATCAGACAATTTAAGCACCAAGTTATTCGAACACTACCAACAAGTTATCATAATATAGTAGTTATCATAGTACAAGTTATCAACAAGTTATCATAGTATAAATTAGCCAAACCTTATGTTCCATAATTCATAACATTTATGGGCACTGGAAGACGAAACTTGCGCCATGTAAGTTACAAAATTATCAATTTTCAAAGGGTAATAAAAGAAGCTCAAATATTGTTTTTTTTAGATTGGCCTTATGTTAGATAAATTTTGATCATTTTATTTCTTTTAGACACTTTGTTTATCCTAAACATTACACAAAAAAAACATGCGGGTGTATTTTCTTTAATCATCTATTTTTTTTAAAAGCATTATTGCACAAATGACAGTATACAAATGGTGACTTGTTGTTGGAAATATTAACTCCCCATCGTACTTTTGAGTCATTCAAACATTTTAATGGATGCTGTTGTTAATAAAAATTTAAATACTCAACAAAATGTTGTAATGGAGTATTATATAATGATGTTATTTATAGTAATGAATGAGGCATTAATTTGTCTTCCACTGATGTTTTATTACGTTTGAAACGAGCTGTTGTTCCTGTAGTTAAGTAAGGTTTCTTTAAAGCTATGATCGTTTATATGCCACATTCTTCAAACTACAAAAAATGATACTCAAGATTTTATAGTCAATTTAGTTAAAGAGGTACATTATGTTTTCTTACAATCTCGAAAAATGCCTCTAAGCATCCGCTGTAGATTACTCATTATTATTACAATTGTAATTGTAACCGAAGTAACTTATTAGCCCCTACAATAAAATTACATTTAAACTACAGATACTTAGACGTGATGTACTCGGATTTCATCAAAGATTATAGCTAAGATGTTTTAAACTTTTGTTGCTGCAAGTCGTATAAGGGCACTGAATTAATACTTTAGCCTTTGCTAGTTAGTCAAAATTTCAGTAAACCTTTATATTCAATAGATCTATCTATATTTGCCAGAGCTGCGGCAACTCAAAGTAAACCAAAAATAGTATAATTATAAAAAGTACTAGCAAGGAACATGGTTATTGTTATTTAAATGTATTTTGTGATTGATTTATATATGCTGTGTATTACAAAGTGAGCTCAACAGTATTATTGTAGCATAATCTTTATTTCCCGAAAGTCGTATTAATTTTGTAGTGCTAATATAAATACCGAATGTGATGATTGTTTTAATAAGTACAATTTGTAATATTTTTGATGTGGTGAGCTCAACAGTAAAATTTTAACATAATCTTTATTGCTCATAATTTGTAAAACGTAGTATACTGTAGTAGTATTGATATACGAATATATGTAGAGACAAATGCACCAGGAGGTGCACTAGGTAGGATGGCCGAATGTGATGATTTTTGTATTTAGATTTAATCAGTTAGACCTGTAGTAATAACAGTAACTCAATGCAATAACAGTTAACGTTATTAATATTTGTATAAAAATGAGTATTGTTACTTTACCAAATACCGTTATCGTTGTTTATAAAGTGGCAACACAGGCTGCCCCTTCTCCTCCTACTTTCTTACTTGCGAGGCGCACTCGAAAAGCGAGGCAGTCTAGTGCTAACCGCCGAAGCGAAAGGTTGTGGAAATAAATCTATGTTGAGGTGCCGTTATAATTATTATGGTTAGAAATAATGATTTGTATAAAAGATAAGTGTGGTGATCGAATAAAGAACTTTATAAAATTGTGATGGTGTTTGACTCATGAAACGAGTGTTCATACTCTTTGTTCGGTGTCATCAACCTATCAAAATTGCGGATAAAACATAAATAAAACTTATCGTTACAGCAGAAGCTAGAAATGATCATGTTGATTGCATCATCTCCATAAATTGCTATATGACAAGACGTGCGTAATGACGTCAGAAATAAGCCACCAAGCAGATACATTTGACACTACATACTAAAACTACAAATTTAGACAACAAATGATCAAGTAAGTGTGAAGCCAACTGCCTTACATAACTTAGCAGTACCTATTTATTAAGTCGTCAAGCCGTGAAAGCCAAAGATCATCTGGTGCAGCATCAATCACAACTTGTCAGAGCGTACATGTTGGACCGACTCCTAAAATAACCGGCCACACTTGTTTGATACAATTTCTATTTCAATTTACGACCGTCCACGTCCTGAATGTCCTTCTTGTAAAAAATCGTGAGCTTCTTTACCATTTTTAAAACGAGTATTTTTAGAACTATAAATTTTGTTTCTTATTATTGGGTTTATACACGATCAGAGGCAACTTCTACATCATTTTCTAGATTCTACCGTCAGCTGCGGGCTGCTGGAGTAATAAGTAATTTTGCAAAGCTCTTTTAATCATCATAGACGTTATTAGAGTTGTTGCAGCATTTTTTCAAATTCCATCTCTTTTAATAATGCTATGTCAAAAACTCTTCTACCGTCTACTTGTATGATATTTAGAGCTTGATCCGTCCTATTCGAGGTTTCCATAAATGGTTAGAAAGTAAACATGCAACCTACAGTCTAGTCAGTGCACACAGTATCCGCGATGAGTCGTTTAAAACTGAACAAGAGGAGGATAATGGCATTCACGAGGTCGGGTCATCGGTGAGTCAGCGGCGAAAGTGAAGAGTATGAAATGGACTTGCGCGCGCGCAACGAATCGCGTGCGTTTGATGATGGGGCATCAATCAAGCGTAGGCAATCATTAGGCATGAGTTTGATCTAGGAACTGAATTGAAGCTAATAATTGTCATTTTTAATGACTGTGTAACTCCAATTCAAAACCGAAGTCAAGCTTTCTTTTGCTCTATTTATTTACCGGTTCTGACTGAAGTAAATAGTATCAACTGAAGGCTCATTGAACAATATCAAAACAAGATGATGTTCTAAAAAAGAACCGCTTAGAATCATTATTTTTGTTTTAGCGTTTACACAGCACTTTTAATTAATCGGCTTCTTTTGAGGCAAGGAAAGGAAATGATTGTGGTTTCGGCAATTCCTCGTACCATACAAGTAGATTTTTCCGTTTAACCGTTTATTTCAATTTTTTTTTCTACGCTCGAAGATCTAGTTTCCCAACAATGCACCGGCAATGTCGGCGCATTGAACAAAGGCTATTGCACAACAGTTCTCGTTCAAGGTCTGGCAGATGCAGCTGAATGCAGCCAAGCCCTCTTCGACGCGGCGCGCCACACAGGGCAACGTTCTGCTGCGCGTGCGACTGTTGTTGAAAGAAAAGTTTTTTTTTTATTAATAAGGGCGAATTTGACATGATTTTTGTAACAGGATTTTAGGTAAAACAAGCACATTCCGAATATTATATGAATAAGCAGCATCATTTTTTTTATAATATTTAGAAATTCAACGGTCACGATAAATTTATGCTATAGAAGAGATGTGTTGTTTTGCGAATTTACTTGATGCGATAAGTTGGACTGAAGTCCAGGAATTTATTACTTTAGTTACATAATAATATGAAGATGAGGTAGGCACTTTTTGTGGCAGGGCAGCTGCATAATGCAATGTGGATGGTGCAATCTCCGATGTAATGGCCGCGATGATGACACAGTAATTCAGATCGTAATCAATACAGACAGACGGACGAGCAGTCAAAGGAGTTAATTGTATCTAAGTTATTTTTTATGTAACAGTCGTAATAAGACTTAAGATTTTTTTAAATTGTACTCACGTATAACATCATCAGATGGACAAACTATAAAGCAAACTACATTCACAGACGCTGATAGCTAACAAAGATACCTACAGTTAACAAAGATATGTCGAAGGTGCAGAGGAGTAGGCCAAATCGTGATAAAACCAACGAGACAAACGAAAACCTAGTTTTGATTCCAGTATATTAATCATTAAAAGTGATCCAAATTCTCCCCACATACCGGCGGAGCAGAATAAAGGATTTCCCCCCATTACACGGATGATTTAGTTTATTCAATCACTATACATCCAGGTCATTTTATTAGCAGGTTGTCAGTATTTAAACCAAACGAAACAACAATTTGTTTCAGACAAAAACATAGAACTAGCTGACTAATGAGCACTTAGCATGACGAGAATGGCGTATGAATTATACAATAAAACAATTAGTAATGGTGACAATACATTCTAGGCTTGAATAATTTCAAAAATTGTTAAGACAGCGCCAGAAAATCGTGTTTAGATTACGAAGTTGAATTTGGATGGACAGATATTATTATGTGAGATTATGGTTTCAAAATTTATTATTTAAATAACTTATCTCTTGATGATTGAATAATAGAAAAGTTGTAGTTTTAAGCCACCTTATTGGTGTACGAAAGCGCTTGACATTATTAGTTGACTGACACGTTCAAAAATTTTTGCACACGACTTTCGAAGCTTTAATAGATCAACATACTAAAATTGATATCACATACATACAGGATACAGGTCTAATTGATTACCTTTTTTTGGAGTCGGTAAAAAGAAGCCTTCATATGACTCTATTTAAGAGGCTGTCATAAAGTTGTAGAAAATTCTAGGGCTAGTATATACCGCCCGCATTGCGTCAGTGTGATTTGAATGAAAAAGCAAGACGGAACGAATGGGTGGCCTTGAGAGTGCATTTATGTACATGTAACTTAACCAAAACGTTCCTCTTAATATCCACAAAAACTACTCACATAAAAACTTAAATTTTTGATCTACGACCTATCATGAAGGTATTTAAGGAAATCAGATTTACCCCGATCTAACTACTGATGGATGTTTGTTTATAAATCAGCCTTGAACTCATTCACTTAAAATGCAAAGATACAGTTGACGGTCGACTGATTGTAGAATGATTCATCGAACTGTCACGAAAAACGCGAGCAATAGCCTGCGAAATTAGATGATCGGTTCGACGCCGAAACCGTTTTAAATGCAAATTCTGAAACGTATCACGCACCTTATCTAGCTTTCATCAACATCAATGAAGCTAGCGGTAAATCTTTTGTGGTAGAGATAACAACGAGACTACTGTCTCTCCGAATTTGTCTTTTACATTCAAATATTAATATGGCAAAATTGCTTTTGGATGAAAACATTCTTCATTAATTTACATTGGCATGGGCCCGTAATATTGTAGTCTTCAATGACTATTGCATATAAAGGACGAATATTCTCACAGACCGTATGGGAAATTTCCCGATTGTCCACCTCAAAACTTGGCAATCTTTATCAATGTACAATTGAACATTTGTTTCCTTTTCTTTTATTATATGACACAGTATTTTGCCGCATTAATCTGCAGTGACAAGTTTCGCAACGGCCGATTGTCATTATAATAACCAATCTATTGAAATAAATTATTATCTTTCATGTAGTAAAGAAAAGCTATAAGACCTTGGTTATTGTTTCCTACTTTCAGACGCTTACTGCTAATATTTATATTCAGGTACATTTCAACAATTTCTGTAAAGTCTGTATCAAAATATTTCATTCCAAATCTTCTTTACACGATTTAAATTAAATCTACAAATTTAACATTGCGTGACTTCACAGTAGCCGCTAAAAATACAACCGGTATTTAACTAGCAAACAAAAGTATTACTGACATAATTTGTTCTACAAAAGTAGATAAGGGTCGGCAAGTGTGTTTTAGGTTTGTTGAAAACCTTGGCATTCAGACAGCCAAGTTCTTGGCAATGGTGCCAGAAAAGGGTGAAAATATTTCTTGGACCAGACAAGGTCACATTGAATACATTTTCGAATAATTGTTGGATTATTTATACGTGAAACTGTGGTAGAAGGTATCTTTTCAAATGTCTTTTATGTCCTTCACTGAATTAAAGTATTGGAAACACAGCTACTTACACTGATTTCTAAAGTAATGATGATACTTGAAAACAGATCCCATAAATGGACATCTCTCGTCTGGTTGGATATTTGCGAAGTTCTCAACAACAAATTAAATGATTTAAAACATTGGTTATAATAATTAGTGATATTTAAAATAATCAAAACAATAAAGAATAGTAAAAATATCTGCTGCGGAGTAAATACTGTTTTTTGCAGTTTTGCAGCACTGTTGCAGTCCTTATCATTCCTTCTCCCCTCCTTTATAATATCCATAATATTAATCGCCTTCCATGTTGAAACCGGGTGCTAGTTCAAACATAGACGGTCGTTTAAGTCGTAATTTAACCTTTTTGGACAACAAAATAAATTATTTGACATTAGTAATCATTTGGTAATGGCAGTATTAAAATTAATCAACACTAAGAAGTTGTATCTAAACAATTACTATTTCATAATAATAATTCACAGTATCTACTTTCAGATCGTGATGTCGCGGAAAATCGTTGGCAAAGGTGGATAGGTACCTACTTCCCGCAAGCTTTCAGGGCAAGAATTCTTGTGCAGTTCGTATTCGAATAAAATTGACCAATCGAAATTTCTTTTTAGAAAAAAAACGTTTCAATTGAAGCCCAGAACCATACATTTTATAAAAATATTATTATTGAGGGAGTGAAAATCAAACACTTATATTTATATGGGTCAAAACTACAAAAGAAAAACGATGACATCAATCCTACGATATACGTGTCGAACTTAGAACAAAACAAAAATCCACGCTCATTTTCAAGCAGGATATTTGGAAATAGTATAATGAGGAAATTGCCTAAATGCTTCCTCCTCGTAAAACATAAGTCGTTTGACTGCTGCTTCTGACGGCCATTAGAAGACCACTTTGTTCTTTTTAACGGACACTATTCAAACAAAATTATCTCTAAATAGAGCAGCAGAAATTATGGCATCAGTACTATTAAATTTTATGGTAAATTCTTTAATACTCGGGTCATATAAAGGAAATGAGTGCACTTAATACAATAAGTGTCGTGTTATAAGAAGCCTTACTCGAGTCAATTCTACTGCAATTTGTGTCGTCGGCTAATCCCTCGGAACGGCTCGTGTATTGATCAGGGATGTTCTTTATTTAGGACGAACAGACAAACAAGTGTGAGGCAGGGGGATGTGGTTTAAACAACTGGCGAAAAAGATGAATTGCTGACACCCTAACTGGCGAAATAATATTCTACGTTGTAGATAAAGATTACATTATTGACTAAGGAAAAGATGATATCGTTTGGGTATTCTTCAGCACAAACGTCAATAGTCTGAATTATTGCAATTTCGAATATTATCGAAAATTTTACACTAGCTGTAATGGACACGGGTAGATACGCCTCCATTGCCGATAACTCTGCCAAAGGGGTGACCACAAATACATACGTGTATAGGATAGACGTAGAACGGAATGTAAGGAGTGAGAGATGAAAGAGTGAGAAAGGTGAAGAACGATTGAATTTTAATGAGGGATGCCGAAGTTGAATGCTGATTGAAATGTGAGGAGAGTGAGAGTCATTAGGGTGTTTGGAGTGTTATGGAGATTTGTAGGAAGCTGAACTAATAAAAAATAATTGTGAAGTCTGCGAGATAAATAAGTACAAAAATAAACCTATCGCTGTTAACGCCTAATTTCCACATACGTTACGTTAAAAAGTTTTGTTTCGTATTTTATTAACGATGGTGATCACATACTGATTTAAATGCTTGTATGTATCATCACTAGAGCACCGAAAATTTTATCGTTTAACACTTTAAACTTTTAGGTATTGGCCACCCTAATGCTCGCTTTGATACCGGCACTGCTTGAATAGTGCAAAGCAGGGTGAACGGAGCGCTTTCACGCGTCTTGGCAAAGCGCCAAGCGGCTGAAAAGCGAAAAAGACTACCGGTAAGCCGCCGGAATAATTTTCCAATAAACGCGACGCGTATTTGCTTTCAGTTGATGGGATTATTTACAAAACATTGAAAAGACAGATTTGAAAAGGCTTTCCGTTTAAGACTACTTGTTAGATGCCACAAATGAGGATTGGAATCTGGAAGTGACAGTTATAACCAGAATGGTGAAAAAAAATCTAATAGCTTCCCAGAAGAATTAAAACACTCAATGAGTAGGTGTGTTTTACACCAGGATCACCCCTTTTCAAATGTATGAGGGTTTTTCACTGCCTATACATAAGAATGCCTTTCTAATTTAAAAAGCCGTTAATCACTTTAGGTGTTAATTAAAGTAGGTATTTCCTGCAAGTTTTCTATAGCGTATCATTTTCGTTGCGGTCAGTTCCAACGAGGTTTATTACTCTACCTGTATTTCACAAGCACATACTTGGGGCTAATTACCGAAATTCCCCAAGGCTGACCATTAATTTGAATTAGCCAGCGAGTCACAATAACTCGCTCAAACTAACGCCATAAAGGCTGCCGGTACCGGTAGCCGATTACTGTAATCTTGTGAAGGAATCTAGAAAATGTTCGCTTGAAGGGGAACTACTTGGCAGGGGCAAGTTTTGAATCGTTTGACGACGATACTGCTGAAAAGCATTTGTCTATTATTAAGTATTTATATGCAAGGGACAAGTAACATAGACAAACTACTTAGAACTACCAGTATTTACCAATATTCTCATCATCATGACGTATTCTCGTTACATCTAACGGTTTGGAAAACTTAAATAATTATGAGATATGACTCTGCAGGGTCAAGTCTTTGACGATGCTGTTGAATAGGCAAAGCAAGTATTTATCAAGCGACATAAATAGAACACGACATCACCAATCTTTATCAGCATTCTCATGAATTTACAATCCCGGTTAGAATCACAGTATTAATCTGAGTAAAAATTTTGAAATAATTGTAACTACCTCTAGAAAGACTTTCCCAAAAAGAATTTACACAATTTTCAACAAAACTACGATACCAACACCAATGTTCATCTATTAATTGGATATTTGGCTCGGACTAATCAACTTATTGCGTCCTAAACACATATTACTGAATTGAATGTTCTACAACATAAAAATAAGCACGTGAATGAATACGGCACAGGGTCAACCATATTACGAGGATTACATAAACCGCTGGCGTCATGCGTATAAACAGCTCACGAACTAAATGATTCTATTTATGTGTTGTTCTTGTCTTGTTAGCAAACATATTAAGATTTGCTGACGGACCAAACTATGAGACGGCGTTTCCATAAACTCCAAAAATAGTAAAGATTATTCTGAAGTCTCTAAAAAAGGCTCAATATTCCTTAGTTCCTAGTATGCTAAACATACTAAGGAAAATTGAGGCTTGCAAATAAAAGTTAGACCATGGATAAAGAACATGTAACATCGTTAGTATTCTGTACCTGGTTGCGACCATGGATGAAATTGCATAGTCAAAAACACAATTTACAGATATTTCTAAAGGAAATGACCTAGACAACGTATTGCGTCGTGAATCTGCAATGCCAGGACACGACACTAAGGTCATAAAACGACACTACAACGCGTTATGTTTTGCCAGTTTATGCAATGCCGGTTCGGGATTTAAAATAGCGCTCTTATCAGTCTTTTTATCACACGAGGCTAAATTAAAACAAACTTTATTAACTTCTGGTATTTTGCGCACGGAACAGAAATAGAACTGAAGCTAGGGGATTCGTAGAAAACTAAAATCTGATGGAAGATTGAGGCAGACGTAATCGGATAGCAGATAATGAGAAAATTGATTGGGAGCGAGAAACAATACCATTTTGTATAAGTTTACTCACATCTATGGACAATACAAAACTAAACTGAAGGCTGTTGAAGATTTCTGATTAATAATAGTCGTAAATTGATGTGATTGAATAAATGCTGTGAGCTGTCGTAAACCTCTTCTAAGAGCTACATAAAACCACTTGCAATTACAATTACGCAATGCGCTAAAGACAAGACAGTTACAGTTGAGATGGCGCAATTAAGGGCAGTTTTAATTTGAACTAATGTCTGACTGTCGCAAGCAATTAGAGCACTAGCTTCCTTCACACATACATGAATGTGGATGTTGATCCATTTTGTAAACATTGATGAGGGTAATCTACAAGAATAGGAGCTTTTGAAGATATCGTTACTCACTTAGGCTACCCGCATTTTTATAAACCAGCGAAACTGTCACTGTTCTTTCCAAGAAGTGTATAAAATAAAATGAAAACTTGAACAGGCCTTGTTAAAGATATTTAGAAAACTCACTATAAGAAAAAAAAACATCTACATCGTGTGTATAAGTCTCATTTAATTTTGATGCCAGCTAAATATCTAAAAATAATTTGACGTTTTGAGTTCGTTGTTACCAAGTTATAGCTGAAACTTAAATGTTTCCTAAGAAGTTTACTCGTTCAACTCTTTCCCAATAACAATAACAAGTGATCATAAAAGTAAGTCTGAAGTCAGTAAAGCCGTCGCGACTTATTTCCCTGGTCGGGCGGTTATGGGCCGTAAACCGAGTAACGTTTCCATCGATCCGAAACTATTCCAAGGAACTGAAACTATTGTACGCTCACCACGTGAAAAAATATTTCGTACTGGGATCGGGCGGGACACGAAAATATTGTGATACAGCCTACGCAACATAAACCCCTTTATGTATGCCCTTGGAGGAATCGATACAATTAGTAAAGAGTTATTTCGTTATTATTTTGCCATTAGTGCCATTTCTGGATCGAGAAAAACTCTTTCACCAAAAAGATGATACCAACTTTTCTCTGCTATACAGAGTATTTTATGAACTGGCTCAAGTTGTACATATCCAATTTACATAATAACCGCAGCATTAAATTGTCAATCACATTGAAATATAAATGTCTGCTTTTTATGCAACTGCCTTCACAACCTGCCGTACTTCAAGCCAACCATTCCAGATTCCTGAGTGACATGAACAAGTCTTGATGCCTTATTCAATGGAGTCCAGTCCATCAAGATTGATGCATTTATTGGAATGTGAAAGTACTGCATAACTGCAATTGAATTTGGTATGCTGATCGCCAGTTTACTGCAATCTTGTTGTAAATACCTCGACAGATAGTCGTAGTAGTAGCCTATCTAGGGATGGCGAACCTTCATGTTACATTTCGTGCCATTTTAAGTTAAAAAACGTACGTGAAGGGGTATTGTATAGGGGTATACATCATTATTTTATTTTCTAACTCAGGTAATAGCAAACAAATAGGGTTCTGGGACTGCGTTCACTAGAAGCAACAACTTCTAGCGAATGCATGCTAATCTGCGGTCTTAGATTTAGAATCCCGAGCTAAACTTATGTTATTCATAGTAAAATTATGGACTGGCTTGCAGTAATTTGGTGACGTCCCAAAAAAAATTGTGATCGAGGTAATTGATTTGCCATCCTTGGACTAGATGCATCCATCTCGTGTCGTTAACAGGGAATGCAGAAAGAGCGATTTTATTAACTCGGAAGACGTCAGGTTTCCAAGAATCTATTTTCTCCGCAATGAAACTCGGATTGCGTCCATTTAAATGTATTAACATACCGAGCACCAATCGATTAGCAATATAGACATCCAATTGATCATGAGGAGAAAGAGCCTGTCCATTTATAGTTAAATTGCATGTATACGAGATTAATTTCTGCGGAAGAGTTATCTGCAATTATTTACAAATTTATCTAACTGGGCATCTCAACAAGTTACACTGAAGATTGCAGGAAACGTTTTTACAGGCAACAAAGTCACATGAGTGATAGATGGGACATGATTATGCACGTCAAGAAATTACTAAATAAGTACACGACATAAATACAAGGTAACTGGTGTTGCCTTTAAAGTTGGAATGAAGGTTTTGAACAGCTTTAGAAGTTTTGTAATACTTACCATTGGCATTGACTCTTGCAAGTAATTTTCAATTACAAGTTGTAATTTGTATTCTAAGAATAATACAATAATTTCAGTTGAAAAACCAACAAAGATAATAAGATAAATCTCAACCAACCCTTATAACCATAAATACAAATGTTGTCTGGTAATGCGAAATCTGTGCTAATCCGCAGTCTAGACCTGAATCTAGACAGACGTGGGTCGTGGCATTCGAAGATCCACTGTATTTATAGACGACCTAAACGGGAATAGAACGGGTAAAACGAGACTTGAAGCATTAATAAAGGTGAAGCGTTGGCGTTGCTACTGGTCGGAACGTAGCTTGTTTCATGAATGAACGAAAGACATTATTGTAACTTATTCCTGTCCTGACATCTCGTAATACCTCTAAGGATTTTAGCCTATACTACACTATACTTCTAAAACGCACAGGTGCGAAAGATACAAAAGTCGGAGGTCTCCGACTTTTGTATCTTTCGCCTACGCTCGCCAAATTTACTAAGCCAAAAAACAATGCCTGACATTTACCTTACAAACATTACACGGACTAAACATGAATCCCTTACGTCGACAAGCTTAAAATGTTAGAAAAAGTCAGTTAGTGAAGTGAGGTTAGTCCATCTTATATTGCTTATATTTGAACGGAGCTGGTCTGTTCCACGTCACTGATTTCTGATCGAAGTAGGTTATGAACAATCTACATAAATATTCTATATGGCGAGCCCTTTATTTATAGCTGAAGAATAGCCTGTCAAGTTAGTGCCTAGTTAGAAGAACGACACGAATGGTTTCATGAAGATTGGAAAATTAGAATCTAGAGATCACGGAATTTTTTTGTCTGTTGTAAGCGTTGGAGGGCGAAAAATGATTGATAGAATTCCTAGACAATACTTAGAATTCTGGTGGAGACTTCTTGCGCGAGGCGACTATTGATTGATTGACTGCTTTTTGAAGACATCTAGATCGATCCATCAATAATGGGGTCATCCGACAATAACACAAAGCGATGAGATATTACAGTACAGTTGATCGAATACTACTTGATGGAGATTAATGGAAGACCCTTACACTTAGTGGTCGCTACTTACATTAATGTAAAGCTTATGATCATCAGTAGCAGTAGCAATGCGAGAAACAGTTCTTCAGTTATTTTCTGTGTCGCTGGTTGCTGTCGTGTGTGTTGCAAGCTTTGCTTGTGCAATCATTCGACTCGTTTGGTTATCTACTAGGCTAGGCATAGCTATGTCCTGTCGAAGGAATTTGTATTTGCAAATTTCTGTCAACTTTGAAGTTTTTACGCAACTTGATAAAAGATTAAGTTGCGTAAAAACTCAAAATCTTTATGGTAGGTTCCATAGGTTTTCTCAATTGGATAATATGGTCTTGTCTGGGGAGTTCCGCAGTTGCAGTTTCACTCATCCGTACCTCTTCTCAATCATCAAAAATAACAAGCAGTAAAGGGCATAACCTGCCGAAATATCTACGTCTTAGAATTCAATTTAAAGCTGAAAACCGGGGTGGCGAGACACCCTAGAAGGCAATCTTGTCGGTACGTAACACGAGTAGCGCCGGTTCAGTGACTCGCAACTGGTTCTAGGGCTGTGATCACACCAAGGGCTGAACTGAAAAGCCAGGATAAGGTAGTTAGTATCAGACGTTGAAAGATTTAGCTAAACCTACAGCGAAGATTCACTTTTGAAAGGCGGAAGAAAGGATTCCGGTGGAAGGAAATAGACATCAATTATCTTAAATAGAGCAGAAGTTATTAAAAGAGGTTTTCTTCCTTCAAAGAAGAGTATGAAAAATACTGAAAATGAAAAAAAAGACGTTTGTACGTGATTTTATTTTTCACAGACCATTTGACATTTTCGGTGGCCGAAGCCTTACGCTTCTGCGACCGGTTTCGTGCGCGTGCGCCGACGAAAGATGCGCGGGATGACAGTCACGCCTACGCAGACCCGATGCGACAAATCGCAAAAACCAGCCCTTCTGGTACTTTGCAATGAAATTTAATAGTAAGAAAGATAGTGTGTCTAAAACAAAGCAAGTCTTCTAGAAAGTTGGAAATTCTAGTCAAATCATAGACCCTAATAAGACTTCGACTAAATTGAAGACTTGTGTTACCAAACTTCTTCTGAGAATAAGCACCAGAAAATATCAAACCTCTTGGGCACAAAACTGATACAGAAATTGTGCTGGTTCTTTCTAAACCATAGACTTATATGCAGTCAAACTTTTTACGGAGTTCTTATTTTCCATAAATGATGCTGGAAAAGCAAACCAGTTTCTTTGGCACACAGGCTTCATGTAGAAGGATGGGCATTGAGTCCATGCACTTTGCAAATGCATTAGCCATAAGAGGATCGAAATGATACCACACCCACGCCGGCTGAATCAACTGGTTCGAAAATGCTCATACTCAAAAAAAAACTAGCATAAGCTTTTCCTAATGGAGTTGTTAGTTGAGTGAAAAAAAGTTGTTTTATTATTCTTGTTTGTATTAGGATGTCCTTGCTTGTCTCTGTCTATTTTATGTATTTTATTTTATTGAAAAGGCACACCAACAGTTTACATATTGTACCCACTTAACTAAGGTAACGTTGACAATGTTTATTATATTATATGTAGACCTATTAAAGGTGTACACAGCATTGTAGTAACGAAACAACAGTAATTAAATCATATAGTCTTAAGGACAATTTTGAAATAGTTATAATAAAGGTTTCAAGATAAGTTACCTGAACAAGTTAATTAAACAGCCTTAATCAAAAATTTTGACAATAACTATGCATAGTTGAGAAACACTGCTTACAAAAAATATTGAAAACTAGTTGTCTAGGAAAACTATGTGAAGAGAAAATAACACGCATAAATTATGCGGCATAATGTATAAGGACTATAAGGAGGTATGCAACACTATGCGATTCAAGTAGGTCAAAGAAACTCATTTTGATTATTTTATTCTGGCCCATATCCAGAATTTTATCATGCAGAGAATATATCAGTAGGGCTTAAAGTATCTTACCAATATTGAATTTTGGTTATAAATCAGACATGAGTATTATTATGACTTATTTTTTCAGTAAATGTTCTCTATTTTCAGTTAAGAAGGTTCCCTATTATGGGCCACAGCAGCTGTGTGAAATAGGGTAGGGGTTCATTTTCCCCCTTCCTATTCCAGTAATTTATTGAACAATTTATAAAATATTATTCCAGATGACTATCCAGCACTTGTAAGGTACTAAATACTGTGCTTGAAGGAAAATATGACAGTTATTTAAGGAAAATTAAAAAATAATAATGGTATGATTTAATACAAACTTTATATTTTTTTTCAGGTGCTCACTAATAAATAATATTATTTAGAGGTAATATGTAAATAAAAAATAAAAATATTGTTCATGTGGTTAATCATTTTGAAGTTTTCAGTAGAATAATTTCTGAAATTTAAAATAATAATATCCAGGGAATGAATACCAAAATATTGGCAACTGGTTAAAATTATATTAGTAGTATAGTAATAGTATAAAACTAGTGTAGTACAAAAAAAATATTACATGTAGGTAGGTAGGTAACATAAATAAAAAGACCTGGGTTAATTTTGAACCCTACAGGTCTGCGGTTTGTTTAATAAAATAAATTTTACAAATTACCAATTCAAATCAATAGAGACATAAATATTTAAATACTGTTTAGTCAAAGCATTCATTTGTCGTGATTTCCGTCTTAAAAGGTCGTAATTAATACCGTAATTTTGCAAAAATAAAATACTAACACAACGTATAATGTTAACATTTAAATTATGTATATGTTCATTTGTTTTCACTGAGTTATAAAATAAAAAAAAAACAATCACTTACCTTTAGCGACATTTTCAGTGAATTTGATTTAATCCAAGTAAAAACAAACTGTCATTATTTCAGAATCAATTAAATTTTGCACTGCACAACAATAACAATGATTTGCAAATATCTCAATATTTGTACGAACAGTTCAGTCGCGTAATATTGTGTAGCTAAATACGGATTATATTACAAGAATACTGTCGGTTTTGCAACGGCAGTCGATCGAAAATGTATTAAGAATATTCGGAATTTATTAGCTGAAGCAAAACGTAACACAATCCACTCGCAGCTGCCGCGCTTGCTCGATTATTTTTTCGCTGGATCGCTCGCACCGCATTGGCTGGCTGGCCGGCGTTTTGACATCCGGAAGCGGGGGAAAGAGTTGCCATGCTCACTACAATTTTTCTACTACGGCTTTGGTTGGTGGTGGTGACTGTGAGTGAATGTGATGTGGTGTGTTGTTTTGGGTGATCTATATTTATGAGTTTTAGTGTCTGCATTTTTAATATAAATTGCAACTCATTTATTCGATTAAAAAAAACTCACAACCCTGTTTAATTAATTCAGTTTTTTAAAGTAGCGTGTTTGTGTTTATTTGAAGTGGCTTGTTGGTAGATTACATACGCCATCTAGTTTTAGTACAGGTTCATAAATTACAAGTATGTTACAATCACAGATTAGTAAGAGTATGTCTAAATAGTATTACTACAATGCCAAGCGAAACAAAATCATAATTTTTTATATAAAAAAAAAACGGAGTATGAAGTTGTTACCATACAACTTAGGTCCGAAATGCTATATGAATGAGCAGTTTTCTTGTCATGAGATGTTTATATCATCGAGAGAAGTCGCTAGCGTCACTTTAGGAACTTACTTTTTAAACTTCATTTAAGTTTTACAATGAAGGGTAATTGCTTTTCGCCAACGTAAATATTAAACAGTATCTATAATTCTTATATGAAGTTTAAAAAGTTAGTTTCTAAAGTGACGCTAGCGCCATCTCTCGATGATAGAAACATCTCATGACAAGAAAACTGCTAATTAATCCAGTAAATATTTAATAACGCCATTTTTTTCTTTGTCTATGGTTTCCGCCATCGTGAAAAAAAATGTTCCTAAAGTGACCCTAACGCAATCTAGTGAGAGCTGTAATACGATGGGAGAAAACTGCTCTGCTCATTGGCACATCATAATCTACCTACAGCTACTAATGTATAGTCGGGACGGGATTTCGGGAACATGAGAAGAGATGATCTCTGCTGATCCTTTCTTGTCACAAAAGTGGGTGTAGTGTATGGTTGTTCCTAAAAGGTTTTCGTATTTATTTCATCTCCTACAGTGTAATGATTTTTTGCCACTAAAACCCCATCGAAAGAAACACCATTGTAATGTTCATAAATTAAGTTCAAAATGTAAATTCATATAGAGTGTAAACTGTCTACCCATCCTTTGGGATGGGTAAATAAAGGGTATGGGTAAATAGTCTACACGCAATTCAGTGAAATTGAGCAGGCGTTTAAGTATTCTTGATCATAAGCCATAACTTGACAGCTTGCGACGCGGTCTTGCTGTCGTATTTGTCTCCGTGGTCTGCTACAAGGTGCTTCCGCAGGTCTGCTGCCATGTTTGATTTGAATGCGCAAGAGTTGCAGTGGTAGAGTACTGCGCCTGGGTGCACATTTCGTCGAAGGGCGTGCTTTCGGAGATTTTCCTATTTGAGAAATAAAAATGTGTTATTGTCATCATCATAAATAATATCATCATATAATTTAAATATCATCCTGACTGATGTGTTTACATCAGTCAACAAAATGCATACATGTACGTCGGACATATTGAAATAATAGTATGATCACTTTTTATATTTCCGCGGTTGACTGATAGCGAATGCTCTTAATAAAGCAATAAAGTGCAACAAAGTTTATATTCAAAAATTCAATTCAAATTCAAATTCATCAAATTCAATTTTTGTACTCTTCACGTTTAGTTGAATTCTAGGTAAATTAGTATTATTAGATACAATTATCTTACCAAGCTGCCACAAGTGAAATCACAATGTGAACAGAAATAAGGCTTCCGACCCTCATGGCAAATCATGTGTCGCTTGAGGTGGCTCGCTTGGTCAGTTTTGAAATCGCACTCCTTGCATTCGTGGTATTTCACCTTCTCTCCATGACTTCTTCTATGTCTGAAATAATAATAAAAATGCGGATATATTATGTTTTGTTGATTTGTGTGACTGGTAGCGATATCTAGGGATAAAAGAAACTACTGTTGTTGTATTGTGTTATTTTATGTGTCTGTGTTCAACAAACTACGAAAAAGTTCGGTCTTGTTTCCAAACTACTAGTGACATCTATCAACGTTTTGAAAAGCAATCAAGTAATCACATTCGATGTCTTCGTAAGAACGCCATCTCTTGAGCATTTTTTTTATTACTTACAAGTCACAACGCACAGTGCTTGCTTATGGCGTTTTTACTTTGTTTAATCCTAATAGTTCAGTTTGTATGTTACAGATGTCGCTATTTGCACGCTTAGGCAGCGTTTAGTTTGAAATGGTACCTATCCAATTAATAGAAGAAAAGAAAGGTCTAAATAAAAAAAAAGTGCGTGTCGGACCCGCGCACTGAGGGTTCCGTGCCACCCTTAACTGAATTCAGGGTCCACTTACTGTCACTTAACGAAAACATCACAATATATTGCAACAGCAAAAATAACTTTGTTTTTCATAGTGTTTGTATGAAAAACAAAGTTATATTTGCGGTTGACAAAAATGTGCAATATCTCAAAAACTACTGGTTCTTCAAAAGTTAGATGGGGGGGGACGCCCATTTTACCACTTTGGAAGCGTCTATATCTCAAACCTTACACTTTTAGAAAAAATGATTTTAGAAACCTCAACATCATTTTAAAAGACCTATCCATAGACACCCCACACGCATAGGTTTGAGTAAAAAAAAATTTTTAGGTTTTAGTTTCATGTATGGGAGTCCCTCCTTAAATATTATTTTTTCTTACTTTTTGTATCTGAATCGGAAAGCGGTGAACAAAATACACCTACCTACCAAGTTTCAGCTATGTGATGCTTATAGTTTCAGAATAAAGTGGCTGTGACATACGGACGGACAGACAGACAGACAGACAGACAGACAGACAGACAGACAGACAGACAGACAGACAGACAGACAGACAGACTTGACGAAACTATAAGGGTTCCGTTTTTTGCCATTCGGCTACGGAACCCTAAAAAAGGTCTATAATATGTAAGACTAAGTACTTCAAAATTAATTGGTTTTACCTGGCCAGATGTGCAGGGGTAGTGGCGACATACGAGCAGCCTTCGTGCGGGCAGCTGCGGTCGCCAGCGTCACATTCGTGCCGGCTCAGCGCGCTCCTGAAAATATTAATATTTTTGGTTCAGTAACATCTTCATAATCATCATCATCATTATTAGCCAAAGGACGTCCACAGCTGAACATAGCCCCCCCCCCCCCCCACAGTTTCCCACAGCGACTGGTTGTGAGCGGTCTCCATCCAGTGTGATCCTGCGATCTTTACAAGATCGTGCGCATCCATCTTGTCGGTGGACAAGTTTAATAACATAGTGAGAATTAATAAGATATTCATAAAATCTACTCTAAATTAATTTTAGAGCGAAAGTAACCATTTGCTGATATTGAGCTCACATACAAAATCCAAGACAGCATTTTCTAGTTTCAATTAAAACATTGTAACAAGTAAAACAAAAGGAAGATATTACTCTTAGCAATGCAACCGCCTAACTAAATTGACCATCTTTCTGAGTAAAACATTAAGTAATTATTTCTAGGTTCTTAATCTTGAGTCTAAGTTACCGAATGGTCAAAGTACAGGGGAAATGCCATCACATATTCTTTCCAACACGGGTGGTCCAAACGAATCCATCTACTAAATCACATTCCAACTCCGTAGCTCCTAGAAAATATGGACAGTAACCTCATCTCCACAAACCCCATCGCGTTGAATTCGCTAAATGACCAACTGCACTGTCACACATTTAGCGCCATTATCGCGCGCGTAAAAACGTAGAAGTGGCTAATATTTAAGGGTCGTAAACTAGTCGCCGGGCAGCCTGTAATTACATAAGTCCAGAGGACACCAGCCAAGATATTCGCACTGCATGCTTTTGTGTTTTAGGGTGCGAATTCTGGAAGCGGTAGACTTTTGAGTTATTGGTCAAATTAGTTGTTACTCGTTTTTTCTAACACCTAAATTCTGGTAGGTAGGTATTAAGGTAGATCTGCATCTTGGCAAAATAAAATAAATAAATGCATGAAATTCCGTTTTACTGAAAACACTGTTCAAGTCTAGAAACTTTTTATGTGTAGGATAATCTTTTACCAGTAGTAGTTTAATTTTCGTACAAAAAACCTCATTCAGTTGATCAGACACACTCTTTCACATTTTATGAAAAGACGTAAGTAATGTATTCGTTTGTTATTAAGTTATTAGAATAGTACCAACCATGCTATTCAAGATGATTTTATCACAATTTAAGTCCCGCTTAATATTTAAATGTTTAGCAGAAGACTGGTGGAGGGCTGTCTGTTTTATAAAGTAAGGAATTTGGAAGAGGCCAATACAGTCACTAACAGATTGTCCAAACAAGCGCTCGTACCCACCTTACAGGTTATCTTAATAATTTATAAGTAAAAACTAGAAAGTCGAGCGATGTGACACTCAAACCCTTGCTGTAGCAGTGGTTGACAGACACAATGTTTCTTTTAGCGGGTTCCGCAAACGACGCACCCGAGTGACCCCTGCACTTTCCACATTGTACGGAACCGCAGCCATGTTTACTATTATTGTGATATTTGTGACTGAAATAGAATTATAGTTCCCACTTGCACGTGCGGAATGTGAATTAGACATAGACTGATAAAGTTGGAATTATTTGTTATTTAAATAACGAAACTCTTTAACGAGTTCAAAAATACCTTTACCTAGCGCTAATAAAATGATAATCTTCCGCCAATCCGGATTTTCCTCGTCACAGCCAGTAGGTACATGAGCCATTGTAACTCCTCAAGAATGCTAAAGAAATGCAATCTTTCTTACCCATCTGTCTGACCGCGCATTAGAACTAGAAGTCTAGAATAGAATTGCGTGTCTTAGTGGACGGTGGCGGACGGTTGCTACTGGGTGCAGCCGTTTAACACCGCGATGGGCCAACTTCGGCGATATCTTAGGCGTGTTGCTGCATTAAGGGCGGCACACACTGCAAACGTGGAGCTAAGCTACAAGTAGACTCTTCGTAGTCACTTAACAAGTAACTCGACTTGAAGTATTTCGAGAGCAGCTTGTTGACCTTTTCAATCAATCATTGCGCTTGACTTGACTAACGTAGTACTAATTCATAAAAAATAGATTATTATTATGTATTCATTAAGTTTTACAGCTTAGCAAAGAACCCTTTTACATAAAAAGTAATAGAAATAAAGATGACTTGCTAAATTTTCCTGAAAAATTATCCATGAAAATTGGGTCATTATGATCCAGGGTCATCGTATTTGAAATTATTTTCACGTCGTTGGTGCCGGGTTAAGGGCTTAGTAGTCGTAGCCACATTAATAGAAGATTATTAGGATTAGTTAGATAATAACAAGAAGATCCTAGCATAGCTTTCAAAGAGGTGTTAGACTAATGCTATGCACCAGACCAGTCATTTGGTGTTGCCGTATGGGGTTTGATATTATTCTAATGGACTCGCTTCCAGTTTTGAGGCTTCCACTTGCATAGTTATGGAGCAACTTCGTTCAGTGGTAGTCCATATGATAGAGTTAGCTGCATTAGCGCTTAATGTAGCACTTGATGACGGTTGTGTAGTCTTATTGTGAAGGCGTTGGTCCTGACTCAGATTGGAAGGAACTCCCTTTTTGTTGTATATGTAAAAAAAAACAGTCTGTAAACTAACTTGGTTGTAGCTCGGTTTAGTTTCATCACCATTTCTTGTATCTAACGTTAACATTTGGGAGATTAATTGATATTTTCCAAATTTATGAATTGGTACTTATCAATTCATAAATTTGGAAATAATATTTGGACTTGGTTTATTTAATTTGGATTTGTTAATACTTATTAAGTATAGGTAATATGGTAGTGTACCAAAATCCTCGATCAAACTAAAAACTCATTACAAAAAATCTGTGTGGGTGAAATTATCTGTCTTATTACCCTAAAAATAAATGTTGGACTGGGCTCAGAGGTTGATTCAAACGAACAGAAATATCACACGTGTCCATCAGTCACTGCTTCATCGTATATCAGTCAGAGCAAGGTTTCTCGGCTCATCTGGGTACCTACCTATTCTGTAAAACTCCGAACTTTCTGAATCTGGCCGTCTCCATTGCTCATGGCGATATTTCCTTGCGAATGAAAGTGACGAATATCTTTGAAATTCTGAGCAAAGTGTTGGAGAGTAGAGGTTTTGATCTGAGCTAATCCGTGACATATTTACGAACATTCAACGCATAAACAAGTCGATGCGACGTGTCCCGGCGGAGAATCAAACGCGTCAATTCGCGAACCACTCGCATGCACGTGTCTACAATAAAATCTGGATCCGCTAATATTTTGATCCAGATACACAGGTGGTTCAAAATTATGGGATCGCGTGCTCGAGTCACGTTATGAGGTAAACTACTTGGTGTTTCCGTAACTGTAGAGGTCAGTTATCACAACACTACCTTACCTTTGTGTGGTATAACTCCAAGAAGAACCATTTTAAAACCTTACACACAAAAGATTTTGGAAATTCACGTAATTACAAATAATAATAATCAAGCATAGCTGGGGGCGTATTGCGAGCTTGCTGCCTGGAGGCAGTTCAATTTCCACTCAGCTAGCTGAATCGCCAAATTGGTATTGCGATCCAACTTAAGAAAAATCAAAAGTAACTCTTTCTCACTCACTTGTAGCCAATAGGAAATTGGTCGAAATTAAGAAATTGCACTATGAAATTATATACACTCATCCATTCAAAAGCAGAGCAGCTTAACTAAGCAAAATATAAGATAGTTTCAAGGATTTTCCTATAGTAATAGAAACTAGTTAATGTAGAGTACTTTGGCGAAATAGTACAATTTGATTATACTCCTCACACCCTGTACAAAACATTCGGAGTGGATTTACGAGCGCGGGGTATAAAAACGTCGTCGAATGCGCCCGCGCACTCAAAGCGCGTCAGTTATGAATGTTTCCCGACATTTGCGCGAGTTGTGTGACGGGTGACACGGACGCATCCGCCGCACATGTCACTGATGTTTATAATCGATGGTCCTTCCGACCCGGATCATTGAAATAACTCAGGAAGGACTATACGATTTTGGATCTATTCATCATTTAGGCACAGCTTGAATCTCAAATAAATTGTTTTACAGTAAATAATAGCTATAGGATAAGAAAATTAAGCACGTATACGTATAAAGAATAAGAACGTGAGCAAATCTTAATACATACCGGTTACTGAATATCTTCGTACACTTCGAACAGCTCCAAGTATCCTTCAGCGAATGTGGCACCGGTATCACGACCTTCTTGACTTTCGTGACCTTAGCGCCCTCCCCATGTGACGTTTTCGTGTGAGCAGTTAACGTTGACAACCTGGAGAAGTTCGCTCCACAAATGGTACAGGCATACGGTCTTTCGTATGTGTGCAGTTTCAAATGAGCACGGAGAGAATGCTTCCTGAAAGATTTAGTACAAAGAGGACAGTTATATTTGAGGATAACTTTATCCTTGTCACCGACTCTACGGATCTCTTTAATACCCTCTCCGTGCAAGGACTCGTGGAAGTAGCATTCAGCCTGGGAATCAGTGGTGAACAGGCATTGGCTGCAGTTCCACACTATTGAGGATTTGAGGGCGCTACTGTTTGGAAACTGGCAAGCGTTGTCCTTGAGGTGACGACTCACTTCTTGAGGGAAGATGAAGGACATCCCACATTTGGGGCAGCTGGAACAGAAAACAAGGTTAAGGAAGTATTTTATTTACACGCGGATTTGTAAGGAAGGATATTACTTATTTCAATCGTACATAACCAGTAAGGTAAAATAAGGTTGATACTCACTTCTTTTTAATGTTCGGATGTTCGACACGAATATGTTCCTTTAATTCCAGGACATTCTTCAAAAATGTTAAATCAGTACAGTAAGGGCATTTTCTCCTCAAGTCTTTGGAAGTCAATCCTTTCGATTTGATGATTTCTTGCTTTCTAACTCTATGCTCTGAAGTATGGCGATGACGTTTTGCTTCTGCTGCGGTTTGAAACAGCTTTGAACACACTAAGCAAAGGAATTCCTTTTGCTTGTGTTTGTATTTCAAATGAGCGGCGAGGGACAGAGATGTTTTGAATTTGGCTTTACAGAACTGGCACTTATGAAGTTCTTGATAGTTATCTGTAGCAGTATATGGTAGCGAGTGACCAGCTCTTGCGCTGTGTCGTTTCAGTTCTATATTGAACCGGAATTCTTTGTCGCAAGTCTCACATTTGAATATCGTCTTCTTCCTAATGACGATTGGCATAGATCTGTTTATAACTGCCACAACTTCGCTGTGGTCTGACCCTGACATGTGTTCTAACATTGTTTGAGATGTCTCACATTCATATTTGCAGAAAGAGCACCAATATCTGCCGTCTAGAGATGCTGTTTTAGATTGATGTTCGGTTGAATACCAGTGCTGCATAAAGTTTGAAAGCCAATTGGTGTAGAACTTGCACGGGCTGCATTGGAAAGGTGACTGATGGACTATTGCATCGATATTGTCCAGAATCAATTCCTGATATTCTTTACTCTTGATGTTAGTCGCTTTTCTGAAGTGATAATGAGAAATCAGATGTTTCCCCATTAGGTGCCGTTTCACTCGCGATTTACAGCCTGAACAGTGCACATATACTGGCTTTCTCTTTCTTTTTTTCTTCTCAACCTTTGTGCCTAGTTTAGTTTTTGGTGTCTTTGGTGGCTTTTTCGTTTTGTCGCCATCGTAAATAGTGTCATTGGTGAATCTAGATGGACGTAACGTTCTTTTCTCAACAGGACGGATCGGCTCCAGATGACCAGAAAATTCTAATTCATGTTCAGGAAGAACCTTCCTCATATGCAAACTGGACATCAGATGCTTCTCATAGATCGCCCGAGATCCTAATCTTCGATTGCATGGGCCGCACCAATACTGAACAGATCCTTTATTTTGTATAGTAGGTTGCATGATTTGTGCCTTTTCGTGTCCGGGTACCCATTTTCCTTTGGTGTGCCCCGGTGGTGGTGCGTCGTAATCGTCATCTCTATCATGAGAATCTGTCATTATGGGTTTCCATTTTCCACCTGTATGCTCTTGTTCGTCTCTCATATCCCAATCTTCATGATCTGGAGAAGCCGGTCGCCATTTGCCACCAGTGTAATTTATTGGTGGCTTCCATTTCTCGTTTGTATTATGAACTTCTTCTTCATCGTCATCCTCTGAGTCTTCAGATTCGTCAAAATCAACTTTGTAGTCATTAAAGTTCGCAATACTGTACGTCGATGTTGAAACAGATTTCTTAACATTTCCACTTATACTGGCAACTGCATTTATTAATTTCGTCTGATTGTCTTCATTGCTATTGATTCGCAAACTAGGTCCTATCCAGTCTTCTTCTCTTAAGTTTGTGAGAGGGCTCATACGAGGAATATCTCTTGATGTGGACGCTTCAGCTAGTGTTGTTTTAGTATCTATCGCAGCTTTCGATATAGGAGGTGTTAATCTGGACAAAGAAGTCTTTTTGACACTGCTTTGTAGCTCCAATGACTGGAAGAAGACATCAGCACCAAGACTGTAAGTTGGATCCAAAGTGTCAATGCTCGAAATATCGGGTTTTATTGTGGTTTTGTTGGATTTCCCGCATCTTTCCTTTCTGTGCTTAACGTAGTTGTCGAGACCGATGATCGTAGTGTTGCACTTGATGCAGAGATGGTTATCATCGTCCTCATCATCTCTTGGCGACAGCATCTGGAGAAGAAGGAATATTATATTATCGTTGAAGGTGTTATCTGGTAACATTGACGTGATCTACGTGGTAAGAGAGGTTGAGGCATTCGTCCGGATAGAGAAGAGGTAAGAGCTTGATTCCTCAGACAAGATGAAGATGATTTCTTTCAAAGTCAGATTTATAATTATTCGGTTAGTTAATGAGTGGTTTAGATTGGCAGATAAGATAGATGGTGGCGGTGGTGGTGACATCGTCGAAGCTAATCGCGTGGTTCGTAGACATTAACCGTGACGTCGCCATCAACGAACTAGGGCAATAAATACGCTTCGAATTATTTAACTGCGGAATACCTAGTTGTTTCGTGATGATCGATAATGCATGCGCTACGGGCTCATTACGGCCAAGTTCCGATTGCAGAATATTTGCATGCGCCGATCTATCACTCTATTAGCGGCAATTTATTGGTTTTCTTTGTTTTGCGTTAGGAATAGTTGAGGTAATAGACTGCAGTGTGATTAAAGTTTCGAAGTGTGGGTCGTTACGGTGGAGGCACGGATCAATGTAAATTATGATATACATTTATGTCTATTTAAAAGAGGGTGAGCAGTAGAGACTTAGCTACCATTATTTGCTTGAGCTAATATTATTTACTATTGTTCTATGGATGTAACTTGGCCAATTGACACTTTAAACTTTCGAGTAAATTTAAATAAATAATTTAAATAATATCTATGGATCCCTCTCTTGAAACACTACACATTGTATGATGGGCACCGAAGTCCGAATCAGCACCATTAATAACCGTTCACCTGTCCGATTGCATACAGCCTTACTCTTCAACTTAATTTGTGTATTTTCGAATTCAGCCGTCCCTGTTGCTCATACCGTCCATTACCAGCCAGTGCCAGTGAAAGAGATAGATGTACGAAGGTATTAAATTATTTTTAAACAGAGTAGAATCTCTGATTTACAACAGTGTTTACGAGAGATTTTGGAATAAAACTGTTATTGTTATGCACCGAGGTGGATTATCGCCCCAATAATTTGAAGTTTTAAGGAAAGCGATGTTATGCCATGACCTACATCAAAGCAGTCTTGGCGTTTGTTTTTTTAAACTATGAAGGTAATAATGACGCCAGTAATGGATAGGTGTTGTTAAAAAGATTATGTAAGGTTCAAAAAATGTTCAAAGACAATAAAAATACAGTTTACCAAACTATTGTAACAATGAAAGAAAATGAGGGAATGTCTACTTTACATTCAGTAGTCCTTAGCTCCTTCGCAACTTACTTTTTTTTAAACAACCCTACTTTTTACGTACGTACTGTCCGCTCCAGGGAAATGATATACTTTATCTATTTATTTAAGTTCACAAAGAGCAAGTATTTTCTTGAATAGCTAATTTTTTTCTCTTTCCTCATTATTGTTATTTAACGCAAGTAATACGAGTAAAACTTGGGTTATTTGTCTAACCCACCCACTCCTTTAAAAATGTCATTCATTTTTCTGGAAAACCGATTGAGTTTCGTTCCAGTGACAGCTGCAAGTATTCCCTAACTCGATCGCTATCGCATTGCTATTGTTGCTGACGTCAAAACAGTAATATCATAATAACGATATTCAATAATGATATCCTTTAATAGGTCGGGTAACTTTTTTAAGTCATGGTTTAAACCTGGCACTATTTTTATGTACAAAGGAGGTTAGGCGATTGGTACTTATTTACTCCCTAGAGTTTACTCCGGTATGACGCATTGCAATGCAATCGCATCGCGATCGCTCGTAAGGTGTTAACCCTTCTGCTGGTGACACGCGTCAGTCGCCGCCTGACACCATTGTGACATGACGGCGATGACAAACTGCGCCGTCATTACCGTCAACGGTTCCACGAACTTTTAATTATTCCTCGTCTTTCCACAGTGACGTGACGTATTGATTTTTACTATTGTTGAAAGAACGAGCTATAGAGGTAGAAAAGGCATAGAAGTATTAAAAAGTTGTAGAGTAGTATGCCTGCAGCTTTAAATTTAAAATTTTAGGGAAACCACCATCCATCTTCACCCTAAAAGGCATAAACCATATATTAACAAAACACAGATGACTAATATGATCCAATAAGTATAGTATATTTTTTTTTACTTAAATGTATAATTTTGCGTTCTATTTATATCGTCTTCTACGTTTTATTTCATTACTCGATTAAAGTGACGACAAAGAAGTCATGGGTGACATAGGCGATCGGTTATATCACTTGCATTTTTAACCAGATAATAACGTCTTCGAGTTTTCTACAAGCAATTTTAAAACAAGTATTTTTTTTAATAAATGCAACATAATATGGTGCAATAGAAACAGCTCGCCGTAGTTAGGCTCTATATGTGTTTCTTACTAATCGTCACTCTAAAACTGGCTGAAAATGTACACATTAACGTCATGTACACATGTCCAAAATTTTAATAGATCTCTCTCTAGCATAACGTCTACAATTATCAGATTTGTTCTGTTATCATTTATCAGCATCATTATGTCATTCATTCTTCTTATTTCGTATTTTAAAATGTCGCAAATTGTGATGAAACGAGTCCACTGTAGCCACGCCTGTCGCTGTGTGCACCGCGGTGTGAACTCCTTGACGCGTCCGTCACTTCACCCTGCGCCCGTCCGAACTGTAGCGTTCCACTTGGCACACCCGTTTTGGCACAACTTGACTATCCGATAAAAGCTACAGTAATACCTACAGGGTTATTAGTCTTTGAACAGTCATAATCATGATGTTGATTTTGATTAAAGACGATTGCCTTAGAAAGAAATACGAAAATGTGATGTCTGTATGTTTCGTTTATTTACTTAGGTACATACATCTTTACAAAGCGGAGTCAATTTCGGAAAATTTTAAAATAGAGTATTTTTTTTTAAAGAAATTATCCCATGAAGGCGAAAATGGTAATGAAACTTTTTACGGAAAATTCAATACTTTGCGCTAACAAAGCCGCGGTAAATACTACCTAAGTATTCCACCAAATTTAGCTAATTAGACCTTTTTCATCGTCAACAAAACTCTAAAATACAAAAATCTTCCAGCCAGTCAAAGTAGACGTAGCGGAGCGAACCAAGCGTCGTCAAAGGCTGTCGCCCGAATAACGACTTCGGGATCGATCGCGCGCTGCCGGTCGGTGTCGGCACCTCCGAGTGAAGTGCTAAAAAAAGTTTTAGCTACAATGCGTTGCACCAAAAAGTTCGAAACTGCGATGGCAGGATGACGATTGGGTTCGAAAAACTATTTTTTGCAAAAAAATAGATTAGATAAGCCAATAAGATAAAGTTTTAATTATTTTTTTGCATATGGACCCACTGGGGGCACTTATACGCGTCCCAATATAAACCCTACCACTGGCACTGCTTCGGGACAATTTTATTGTGGGCCAGTGCTAAAAAGAAGCTGTGCAACAAACTCAGTCACTATTGTCAATGCTTGCTTGTATCTTATGATAAAATGAGCATCAGACATACGTTGCATTGTATTTTTGCTAGGATAGAACGAAACATAATTATTATTAGGGAAAGTAGACTCTGACCATGGACTGTTATAAATATAAGTCACAAAACTTAGGGTAACATTATGTATTTATTAATCGCGAAAGAATCCATATTTTTTTCGCTAAGATAATATTTTGACAATACAAAAGAATAAAGCTGCCGTCACAGTAGCTTGGTGCAACCTGCTCTAAAAGTTACACGTTTTTATATACTAAAAGCCAGTCATTTCACACAAAGGCTCTTTTCGGACGACGTAGAAGGTGTTCTAAATTCAAAAATTCAAAAATCTTTTTTTCAATTTAGGTCATGAAATGACACTTATGAACGTCAAAATATACAGTGAAAACAATAAAAATAAATGTTATATAGGTAGGGGGTAGTGCTTTTAAAATGTGGTTTTTAATGTTTTGCAATTCACGATTTCACGATTAACTAGTACCTATGTAGAGTCAGTAACATACTTCTTGCCTTTGTAGAGTCCATGTTGAGAGATGTTCAGAGAGTACCTAATCTCGCAACATGGATGAGGCGACGCAGCCTGCGCGTTAAAGAAAGCACTTGTAAAATTTCGCAGGCTTGCCAATGTGTCAGTAGCCAAGTGACACAGCACAGGGTTCGATTCTTCGTCTGACACAACTGCTTTTTACAATGCAATTTATAAAACTAAGTTTGTAAAGTGACAAAACACTACTGACAAAATATTACTATGTTGAGTCTTCTTCTTCACATCAGAATGGACAAAAACTCCACCGACAATAGCAAAGCTCTTAATTAAAAAGAAAGAGTCTTTCTTTACTTTAACTCCTACAAACCCGCACTCTCAATACCTCATATCTATAACTCCACTGTAGCAACAGTCGTACAACAATTTAATTCCGACATTACTATGGGCTGTACGTCGGTTGGGAGGGAATCAATTATAATTCCCATTAGGCCAGGGCGGGCAGGTTGATTTACGCGCAAAAATCGAAGATGCGCGCGCGCAACGCACCTTGCGCATTCCGAATGCGTTGACGACTGCATTCGGATTAGGACGGTATGTGCAACATCTTTTTATTTATCAATTTCTAAGTAATAAACCAAAAATTTTACGGTATTTCAACCCACGATCTTTGTTTTAACCAGGCCACTGCCTTCATTACCTCAGCTATCGTGTATTCTTCAACCCAACCATGCGTCATTTTTGGTTTGTTTCGAATATTGTCATTGCTTGACACTGCACTCACACTTCTACAGATCATTTATTTGTCCATACACGTTCCGATTATATCCTCATAAAGGCCCATTTAAATCAGGCGAGCGAATGCTCATTCTATCCCCACTTCATCGAATTCTTCTACTCAGAGCATTCGTTCGTTGTTGCATTCGCTCTTGCGTTCTATAGAATATTCTAAGAACGCTCGCTCTGTATTTTTTGGTATAAAAGCTAAAATCGAGAAATAATGTTCTTGTTCTAGCTCTAGTTCTTTGTTCGTTTGGTCTAAACCCACGTCACAAGCAACACAAACAACATTCATATTTAGACTCATCCATCAACATCTTCATTAAATGATCAGGAAATTGTAGAGAAAGAACTTGGCTTAAGCCCGTGCAGCGAAAACAAACAATATATTGCGCTCCATAAACAATGAATGATACAGGATAAAATATTAAATATAAGGTAGTAGTACAATTTAGGAAGGAGTTTAATTTACTGTTTATTTTCAGACATAAGAGGAACCGAAGCTCGGGAGAAGTTGCAGCTACTAGCCCTAGCTAACATCCCCTTAACAAAATAACAGCAAGTAACTTCGAACCCTGTCACCGTATCAACAACATAATTAGGGTTGTCCACCCAAGTTGCGTGCTTCATCAATTAAAATGTGCAAATACGGAACCATCAGTCTTAGCGACAACCCTCAGAGGGATAGCCCATCCGTTATCCGGTCAGTACAAAAAATAATGATCAACTTTCTGAAGTTTAAAAACGATAGCTATTGGTATAGTTGAAGGTCCTTGATTAAAACTTGGTGTCCATCTTTGTTATGATGTTTTTTATTATATTCATTATTGCATTATTTTAATATTGATTTTGTAGTGTGAAAAAAGGTTACTATAGCGAAATAGTTATAGCTAACTAATTAGATCCTGCGATATAATCATCGCTTATACCCACATAACACAAAAAAATAAAGTTTATAAAATTAGTTTCTTTAGAATATAATTTATTTACAAATATCACTTATTTAACTCGACAAAGATTTTAACGCTTTATTACGAGCATTCAAGAAAATTGTATTTTCTTTGGTGCAATCACATTTAATAAACAAGTCGACTTCAGTAAAACTTTGAAAGGTAGCCGTTTACATAAACTAATCAGACGAGCGTATTTCACAGACGAAGCAAGATTAAACTTTTAAGTTTCACTCAAACAAAGAGTTTAATCAAGGTCTGAGTTCTCAAAACTATATAAATAACCCCCTTTAATCAGCTCCTTTCCTATCTACAGCCATTTTTACTACATATTTATCTTAACATAATTCATGAATAAATAAAACGAGACACGCTCGCTACAGAATATATCGCGACGTCTTCTTTTCATTAACTCGTATGAATAATATTATTATCAAACCTTCAGACACGCGTTCCTTCTTATTACAGAAAAATAAACACACCCATCTCACCCCAAACAAAATCCAACTTTATTTCGTTTAAATAAGATTTATAACATATTCAAAACGCGATCAGGTCATCTCCGGAGCGCATCCATTTCCACAAATCCGTTGCATAAAAAAAGACATCACTACTTACAATAAATAACTCGGTTCTTGTACTTATTGGTGTTGTAACGATGACGAATAAGAGATACGTTTGTAGAGGGCTTTTGAACGTTGACGCGAGAGATATAGGCGCGCGCGCAGGTGATCAAGCACGCGGCGGGGCGCGCGCTGTGATTGGCGGAGTGCGCCCGCGCCGCGGCTGCGTGACGTGGACTAATGATGGTAAGCACTAAACCAATGACGGATACCCACATTTGAACCTATTGTCCGTGATGTGAGGCTGTTGTGGACGAGTTACATGCGAAATACATAAGCAAGTGGAGGTAGGAATTGGAATAAATATCATGTGATGTGAGATACAGCTCAAGCAAAAAGCTTTCTTCGTATGTGGTGACCGTGAGATATAGAAAGGCATGCAGTCGTAATGGAATAGCCACCATAACTCTGTACATCCAAAGACATGTTATCTCAATCGCTAAAGACCCGACTAACTGCTTAAAAAATGGTTCAAAAATGTATTGACTTTTGCAAGTCACATGATATTGACATGGCTCGATCCGACGAAGCATCATCACTAAGAATCAGGAATTAAGTTCCTGGGACGTTGATTCTATATCAACAATCGTATATCGGATTCTGTTTCTATGAAACCCTACAAAGAAAACTGCAATGAAGTAAAACTACCACCAGATTTTGTTAGGAGACTAGACTCGCGTGGAATCTAAGAGAAAGGCTTTGTTTTTTACATTTTTAGATACATTAATATGTACTCTACAATGCAGAGTCCACATTGTCCCTTTCAGGCAAAGCATAACAAATACCTGCGCAGACGCAGATTTGATTTGTATCGGAACATCTCACTAGGTGGGTCGGTCATAATCAAACAATGTCGATTGTTGCAAGCCGCCGCCAGCGACACGGCTACACTTGCCATGTTGCAGGTATGACACGAAAATAGTCGGTCAACGAATCGTTACAGAGTCGATCTATAAAAAAAACACACATCGTCCGATGAATATCAGCGACTACAACTGACGACAGGCGCGGAAGTCTCGACATAGTTCCCTGTAAAACCACCAGGTGGCGCTCGAAAAGTGCTCGTGTATTTATTGATTGAGAAGATTGTTTGGATCAAGCTTAAAAAATTACAAATATTTTTTAAGATTTATTTAAGATTTAGCTAATTTAGCTAATGTAAATTAGAAGGATATTCGACGGAGCAGAAAATCAGAATATTGAAATTTTCTACGCGAAATGTCAAACATGAACATGTTGCTTCAAACTTCCAGACAGGTATGAATTATTAATTTATTAAAGTTTTAATACTACCTACATAGAGGAATTAAAACCATTGACTATGAACAAAAAAAAACAGCAACACAGTAATATTTTTTAAAATAATACAATATGGAGATTGATTTTGATAATTTGACTAATTAAACCTTATTATTATTACACATAAAAATTAGAAAGAAAGAAAGAAAGAAAAATCGTTTATTGGGTAACATCACAAACACACACGTACACAATATTACTATTAATTAAGTAAACTCCTTTTTAAAACTAGATATTTTTGAGGGTTGAAGTCGCTACGAACGCTACAGAAATTGCTACGAAATATTTGATTCGTGGTAGGTAACCATGATGCTGAACTACTCAGGTATTTTTTTCTAACGTGTAGTAGGCACAGTGAATATTATTTTTCACAAAATACTCGTATTACATAGTGAAACTTTTGTTTAGTTGAATCTGCTTGTAGATAGTGTCGTGTGCTAACACGTCTATCTAAGCAAACGATTTTTTTTTAATACCAGACATTTCATCTAGCTCTCGATCACTCACAGTGACTGCAACATGCTACAAACCCGAAGGATTCAATTAAACATAAATCTCTCGCGCTCTGGGAACATACGCGGTTATTACTACTGAGTTTTGTTTACTATTATTTATTATCTCTATTACGGGAGGGACGTATTAAAAAACATCATCTTGTATTTATAGTATTTTGTGTAATGCACTGACTATTGTAGAAGCATAGACGTCATATAAAATGTATTCTGGATTCTAAGTTTTCAGACTGGATGTTGCAAACAATACCTATGTGTAATGATTCTAAAACTTATACTCGTATACGTTGGGCTAAGTATACGTTGCAAGTTACGAAATCACTTTCTTAAATGATGAGATGATAGAACGAATCTTTCAAAAAATAACTCTTGCTAAAATTAAATTACAGTAAGTACTAAATACACTTATCCTTTTCCCTTCCAGTCAAGATAAAAAACTCTCACAAGATGTCGCTAATGGTCTCTGAATGTAGAATTTTATTATTATAATCAAACAAAAGTTATCTTAGATTAGTTACCTTCCCTAGCACTAGATGGCGCTAGTCTCCGAATAATATGAATATTTTTTCTTTTATTACCAAGAAAATAGAAAAATAATGATAAAAACGTTTATTCCTTCAGTAAATAAATAAATTATAACAAGAAACCAAAAAGTAATCATATAATTAATGATAGCAGAGCGTAGTTTCGATCTACGGACCTCTGGGTTATGGGCCCAGCACGCTTCCACTGCGCCACTCTGCTTGTGATCGTGATGGCGAAATTAACTAATAGAAGCTACACGCCGAATTTGCTGACACCTGACGTAATCTATTTGTGCTATGACGTAATGTTTGTGAACTGTGATAGCGTATGTGTAAATAATCGACTTTGTTAAGGGCTATTGATATTTCAAATAAATAATTGCTTACAAACTTACAATGAAAAAATATTGGTACCTCGTACGAACATTATTTTTGCGTTGGGAATAAACATAACAAGGTAAAATACAATCTAATTTCCCAAATTACTTCCTTCCCGCCCTCAAAACCATGTGATTAAATTGGCATACGTGTACCACCCTTGCAATCGCGCATTGTCAATTCCGTGACATAATAATATCGGGGAAAAGCCAGCATCTTGCGATGGCAATAAAAACGTTAGAACATTGTTCTAGCGTTGACGCGCTTATTAACGGAGAAAATTGAAAATTGACGGAGCAACGTGATTGGCAGGACAGGGCTGCGTAGAGTTTTCTAGCAAAATTAAAAAACTGCGCATTTTAGTTTTTATTACGAAAGAACTCAAGTGGCAAAATTTACATAACCCAAAAGTATAAGGTTTTCGATTTTAGAATTTTGACAGTTTGTCATGATATTGTTTTATAAAACGAGTTGGGAAGTGAGGCAACATCGCAATAGTAACAAGTGTGATGATATTTTTTTTCTGTACAGTGTCTAGATTTTTGATTAGTAAGTAATCAGTACCATTTTGTTTGTTTTTGAAATCTACAGACTTCTACTTCAGCGATATAATATTTATTTGTGTTAGTTACACCACTTATAATAAACTCGAAAACGGGTGGACCGATTTTTATGAATTTTTCATTGTAGGATTTGTCGCCGCCCCGAAAGGGTCAATAGTGGGGAAATGAAGATTCTGGGTCCAGCTTAGTTCACCGGCACGGCAATTTTTAAATGAAGTATTTTATATTATTTGAATATTTTAGAAAAATGTGTGAACCCTATCATCGTATTAGCTGTGTGCAATATTGGCCGGCTCCTGTTTGCGTTTTTAAAGCGCGCGCTTGACGTTAATCCATCATTTCGGCGGGAATTGTTTAGCGCTAGAAAATTATAATTTCAGTACATACTTCTATGAACTTTTATTGCTTTTAGAACCAAGAGGCCGATTCTCGCATGATCGAACTTCGTTTCGTGTGGTAATTCGATTTTGAGTATCCCTGTTTTACCGAAAAAATAAAGTAATATAACCACGTAAAAAAATACTACCGCCACGAAAGAAATCAAAATGCATAGAAATCGTGATCCGGATAAAACAATAACTGTGTTTTCTTTGAAAAAGAAAATTCGATCGGTGAACTTTTTTTGTATACGAACTCTACGAGAATTTACCTCCTGCTTTTACTACGAGAAGATTAAAGAGATACCGTTGTGAGTCACTAAAAATATAAAAATACGGTACATAACGTAAAAAATCATGTTGCAGTAAGGTAATTCGTAAGGTAATAATATTTGCAAAATTATAAAACAAATACCATAAATCAATATTTTAAATAATACGTCCAACGAAAAGGTAACATCATGATTTAAAATAAGTTTAAAATCTAAACCGATTAATGGCTCAAAGTTATACTAGATGGCGCTAATAGTCCCGAACTAATAAACGATGGATGATAGATTGATATAGATATGGATTGAAATCCATTTTGTTTATTAATAATGAATAAATTTATCCTTTTAATGGACGCATGGACGTAAATAATAATTAAAAACACCTTGTGATGGTGAAGTCTTCAAAGTTAAAAATTCAAAGTGCAAAGTCTCATTTTAGGTATCTTCTTGGTACTTTAACAAAAAAAAAATTAATAAAATTCAGAGCCTCAGTAATAAATGAAAAATATCATTGTCTGAAACATTTAGTCGTTCTTTAAGAAATTAACGTAACAAACATGCTTTCCTAGTCCTACTCACCTAATTACTATCACTCCAATCTCTGATAACGGCAATAACGCATGGAGTTAAAAACGTTAACGAGCCCCCATGAGTAATGGCCGTGAAAATACAAAAACGACGTCATTAACATTTAATTATAACATAAACAGACGTGGCAATCGATAGATTTTAATCATTGAGCGTGCGACGACAGCGCCCCTAGCGGCGCAGCTGTGGCCTTATTATTGTTATATTCCAATATTTTTCGCCATCTCATTACTTCGCCGTGACGCGCTAATCCTACGGGAGCGCCTAATGGAGGTGATCATATGTCCTGGCGCGTAACGTATTGAAATATGACGTATTGGGTGTACCTCAGGGATTCGCGTTAATAAACGAAAAAATGATTATCGACGGGCAGGCGTCGCGGCGTCGCTATATATCTCCGCGCATGACAGCCCAATGATAAATCAAGACTGAGAAGAAATGCCAATAAATATCGCGCCGAAATCCAATAATTACGATCCAATGAGCCGACCGGCCACAAATCAAGTTCGGACGAGCGCATACTAATGTCTTATCCTAACATCAGATTAAAAACATCAATACTTGTCAATAGAAGATGCCTCCCACGTAATTATAGCCAACAATATCCCGGGAGGCCGGCCCCGAAAGGATTAACATATATCAAGGTGGAATAATTGAAGGAATCGATTAAATGAAGAGTATTAATTACTGATGCGCGGGCGCAGCGGCGATCCCACCGCGCGGCTTTGATACGTGTAATGTAATATCACTCCGTCCGTCCGTACAACCTCGATGAATCCACTGGATTTATTATGTCCGTATAAATTTTATGTTGTCGTACCGAAATAAATAATAATTCATTAATGATTTAACGTCACGCCACGCGTTAATTTACGCGTGGCGTGACGTTTAAAACCGTATCGGATTATTTAAAACCGTCGTCTCGATGACAGAGACGTATCTTTTGGCGTTTCCGTTCATTAGTGTTAGATTTATCTACTTTTTTGTCTTAACATCCTACATCATAATATTAATGGGGAAATATGTTAATCAGAAACAGTCTGTGTTGCTACTAATCATCGTTGACTTCAAACAATAAGCAAGCTCGATAAATGGGGAATTTTTAGAAACGTTAGCGTTTTCGCAAGGTTTTATCGAATACTTCTAAAACTAATAACATAACTTTCAATTTTTAATTAAGCACAGTGTTTAGCGTCCCGATTAACACGGTTAATTCCCAATTTAAAAACCGAACAAACAAATGTATGTAAATTGCGCAACTCTATGTAAAGGCCGACGATAAGCTTGCAAAGTGTTCTTTTGTCTCCCCAGGGGAATCGCGACCTTATTTAGAACACAATAGGGGTGTTGGAGCTAGTGCTGTGACTGGCAAATTGGAGTGAAGTCGAAACAACGCGTTCAGAAACTGCTTACACGAATTAGCGCATCAGAAGCGAGGGGGGAGGGGGTTGGAATTAGAAAACTCCCCGCCATTCCGCACGTCATAAACTGACAATTTACGATATGCCGGATTAGCCTGTTTGTCTGTAGCATGCGCCTCAAGATATTGTTGGGCGCAATTTTGAGAAGTGGCTCCAAGCATTTGCGTCGAAGATTTGAAATGAAAGGAATTTTGGGATGATTTCTTCTGAAATGACATTGGAAAGATGTGGGCAAAATTATATTGTCAGTAGGTAAGGCACTAAGATTTAGGCCATTAAGTTATAAATATATACAAAGTTACAAAGACATCATATACAATACTAAAGACGATTGTATTAAGCTACTAAAAATAACATACTGAAGGTTAGAGCAGAATATACTTATGTTTAACAATGTATTTTGATCTTGCATCTAGCTATTATGTACCCTTAGCTTTAGTCAATACTTAGGATATTATTCCTATACGAGTTAGAGGACATTAAAATGTTTAAGTTTATCGAAATGAATTCAATTTAATTGATAACGAATGTAGTTAAAACACACAGAAGTATAAAAATTCAATTACTGTAAACATTGTTGCTGATGAAGTCATTAACATTGTGGTTAGCTACGACTTTATAAAGTTAGTTCGATGATATGAAGATAGCAATACCTAGTATTATATTATCCGTGACAATACTAAGGTTAATAGAAGGCGGATACCTCTTACTTCATTAAAAGCCAGATATACGAAACTTTTACAAGACAAAGAAGTATCCAGATAGATAGGGTGACCTTACGAGCCAGTGAGTAAATAGAGGGAGACAATGCGAAGATCTGTCTGGGTTATAGGTTATAGGTATAGTGGAAATATAGGTATGATTCTTTTTCTATAGTCATTCGTTAAGAAAACCATTTGCTTTAGTGAGTAAAATGTGCTGAAGAAGTACTAGAAATAAAGAAAGAATAAATATTTCCCAAACGCACGATGCAACTGTCAACTCTCGAAGATCCGCCATAAACCTTGGACGAGGCCGTTGTTATTCATAAGATACCCGACCCCAACTAAATAGGACAAGGCTGCGTTGAGACGCATTAGTATGAGTGAGCCAAGCAACCCGCCGTTCCGAGGCGAGTCCACCAAAGCGCTAATTTGCAGGGCGACCGTGAATAATCGCGAAGAAACCCAGCAAATCTCGCGATTAACATAAAAACCACCTAAACAGCCAGGAAGCGTCGCCGCTGCCTTCCTTCCGCAATATTTGTGAAAAAATTACACATTTCCGGCCGACATTTTGTCTAGAGGAGCGCCTGCGACCTGCAAAAAAGTAACAAACGTTAATTGCACCGCTCGCAAAATAAAACTGTAATTAATGGAGCGAATTGTAAAAAGAAACTGTTATTGCCGCCCAGGTAAGTCGGGGCAAGTTTCACAAGTTTTTTCGTGGTATCTACGGGCATAACTCGCGCAGACATCTGTTCGTATTCGGAGCGGGCGCAAACATAGAATTTTATCGTGTCCATCATAAAGCATGGGGTCGAGGGGGGCGCATAAAAGTTTACAGGCATTCGGCTAATAAATCGTGTGAAATAAATAAGTGTTGAGTCGGTAGCGGGCATATTGATTCGTCATGTGCCGCCTTGGAGGGGCGCGGGCGGGCCGGGTGGCTATAAAGGTGCGTAATGGCCGCAGTCGGAAGACAGCGCAGTGGCGCGCATCGATTAGCGTTCGCCGACACGACAGCCGCGTCGCCGTCGCAACGCCGACGCACGCCGCCACTCGCCGACACCACACCACTTCTGCGACGGACCACGGGTAATTAAGGCGGTAATTGTCGCCGAAAAAACTGTCGGCTGTGAACCCCCATCGGAGTGTTGCCACTAATCACCGCTAGATGGCGCCAGTGGTCCTACAGATCCATGAACCTTATTTGTTTATTTGTTTATTTGTTTATTTATTTATTTATTTAAGAAAACCAACAGCTAAAAATTACTTATACTAATTTACAATGTACTAATAAATAGTAAGCCAATACTAGGTTTTCCTTTTGTTACGATTAGTACAAAAGTTGTGAGACTTAACTTAACTTAACGTTAACAATGAATATTCCGTTGCATTCATGAACATAAAAAGTGCTTTCAATGAATAATTGCTGTGCAATCAAACATCGAGGCAGGCAAAAAATTAATAAAAAGTGAAACAAAACTTAGTCAGATTTGTCTGGTGGGCGACCGTATCAGAGCGTGCCCAACGGGCGGCCCGAGAACAACCTAATGTGTAATTTGCTACATTCCCATAACACGAGAGTAGGTAAAAGAATAAAAAGAAGAAGAAAAAACGTCAAATTTTAAAAGCGCAGTTGTTGTTGTTGTTGTAGCCCTACGATTATGAATAATCTTGGGATCGGCTCTTAATGACCACTACATAGAGAGTGAGGAGATAAAAGTATAAAATAATGAGGTGTACAAATATATTTAAACGATGCCCTCTCCTGTACGTTCTTTAAGATATTTTGCAATGTGACGTTTAAAGGTGTGCTTTGATATACCGAATAATTCCAGTTCACTAAATTTGGTGTTATACGTGTGTGCGATACGCGTTAGGACATTATTTTTAGCATAATTAGAGGAGTGTCGAGGTGTGTGCAGCAGAGGTGTGTGGCGAGTGCGGCGCCTCGGTGTGCGCAGCGCGACACCCGCCACCAAATCCGCGCAGTCCAGGTGTCCATTCAAGATATCAAATAATAAACACATATCCAGCATGTCTCTTCTCTCGTCGAGAGTCAAGAGATTGTGACGTTGACAGCTACTAAGATAGGATAGGTATAACAAGATACTTATAAACAAGCGTCATTCAAGTTGGACTGTTTTTTGACACAAAGGAAACGAAAATGGATGAACAAGCCATTATGGATGGATACGCTTACAATGTTGCATTAAGAAATAGGATAGGTACACAATAGCAACATTTACCACAAACTTTCATAGTGTTACTTAGGACTGTCTAGAGAGGCAATCTAAACACTTTCAAAAGATAGTGATCTGATTCCAAGAGTCTTTTGATGATTTAAAAAGGACACAATTCAATTTCTTATATTTTGGAAAACAGAAGTTTTTTCCCAAAAATTATTATGCATGTTTGAGATTATTATAACATTTTCATATTGCATTGAAAAATAAATTTTAATGGCAATTCTACTCCATTCACAGGTTGACTTTATGTCGAATAAAATATTATTCTATTTTATTTGATGCCATTTTGCATTCAGTTGTGTTTTTAAACGATATTTAAAATGCATTCAATATTTTGTGTTAAAATAAAAACTGCCTCTTTGTCTCTCGGTGTAACTTTTTAAATAATTTATAGACGTTCTAAGTAGTCAGGTTCTTTCGACGATCGCGAAATGTGATCTCTCTCCGCGTCGCCTCCTCTGGCATCTCGAATTAATCGTCGCATTTGTCGAATTGGTACCGAATCGATCGATACCGGGAATTGGTACCAGATCTCGTTAATTAATCGTTTAAAGTTAATTACTCCAAGTGCATTCGTGATACGGACGGTGCATCCAGGCCGACATATTGCCGGTTCAGACGTTGATTAAAATCTCTCACTACATTCACACAAAGCCTTACTTTGATATATGTGTAAATCTTATGAAACGTCCGTTGCGACCCGACGACCCACCTCGTCCACACTCGAATACAGCCTTTAAACTTTGCTTGATTGAGTCTTAACTGGCATGACGGAAAACTCAGACCTGCCTACCACCTGTCAAGTGATATATTGGCTTTAAATAACATATCTTATTTATGTTGAATCGGAAACAAAATGTATAAAAAGATTTTATTATAAATAATCGAGGCGGCCGAGTGGGTGGATAACTAAATTTGTACGCAGCCTTGTATTACAAGTTATTGTTTGTGGTTGTACGTCTGTGCGTCGTTGCTAGGCAGCTGCAGATAAATTGAGCGAGATAGTGTTTCTTTCTCTGGTTAATAAGCCGATTGTGCGCCGGGACGCGCACGCGCAGGGATTCAAATGGCTGCCGAGTTCTTGCGGAGTTTATTTCGTCATTAAACGAAAAAATGCGGTGTCCCTATGCGAAAACGGGTTTTGATACCTGTTACTGGCGTCACTAAAACCATTATGTTACAAAAATGCAACATAATATTTGAGTATTATTGTAACAATCATTTACCGACAGTTTTATGCGCATATGAAAATTTTCATATGTTTTCATTTAAGCGTTCAGTTCAGTCATTTGAGAAAATCAATGTAGGTAATGTTTTTTTATAGTTTTTTTTAATAGTGTTTTGTCATCATACAAACTTAACAATATAAATTGAATAGAATAGAATAGAATATTTGCGTAAAACATGGTTAAATTTTATGTCATTTTATGTGATTGCACTTGTAAAAAGACAACTGTGAGCCTGTGACAGACGAGGAATTGAACCCCGTGTCTTACGCTACCCGGGCGTATGCCTATACCACTCGGCCACCGTCACATTAACAAGCCTGTTGAATTTTTATTTTGAACTTAAATGAGCGCTTTAAATATAACATTAATTGATGCTAAGAAAGGTTTTAGATAGTGTGAGTGTGAAAATTCAATGTCGATTCGATATTTCAGTGTACAACATTTTCATCAAAGAGGAATGCTGGGTTCAAATCTCAAAACCGAGTAAACCCATTTATGGGTATAAAAATAATAAACAAGCTGACCGAATGTCCACTTGTCTCCCCAACAGCATGAATTTAAATCGTGCCATTTAAACGTCGATATATTATTTCGACCTTTTTCGACATGCACACCGCAAGCTATTAAAACCGAACATAATTCAACCGAGATCGGGAGTACGCGAGTCTATGACGATCTCCGCGAAGGCGGTTTCAGCCCATAAATTTTTATTCCCTAAATAAAAATAATAAAATAAACAAAATGGCGGACCGGCCGGAAACATTTGTCCTGCCACGTCACGGATAATCCGGGGACACTTGATTTATTATTAATTAGGCCGCATTTATTGTAACGAATTTATTCTAAATTCTAATCCACCTGTATTTTGTGATGTTACAAATCGAGCATCCTAACGACTTACTTATGCGATGATAATGCCATAAATCAAAATGAAAATAAAAATGATTTTATTTTTGAATCCCAAGCGTTATTCGGTATTTTTCTTTTTGATGTGGAAAGGAATGGAATGCTAGAAAAACAGATAAATGTTAACATCTCTGAAAAACAAAGCATTTTAAAGTTATGTACCAATAACACATTAAAAACTGAACTGAAACTGTTCGAACTCTCAAAAATAATAACATTGACCTCTTTTGAGCTGTTTTTTTTTTGTTGTGTTGTCAATAGAAATATTCAAAATTGGAGCCGAGTGAAAGTTTTTTCCCATCTCGTTTTTGTAGGAGCATAGAAGCAGCACGCAGTCGCAGTTGCATCTATTATGCAATCGCCGTAAATCTGTCACGGAGGACAGACGTAATCTGTCCTTTATGACGAGTGATGCATTACCCTCATTGTTTGTACCTACTCATAAATTTTAATTCTTTTCGCTTAAAAATGTACCGTTGCGGGTTGCATTGTTTTCGGCTCGGCTGGGGCGATAAATTTTTAAAGTTATAATGGGATATCATTTGAGGAATTAGTGCTTTGTTCATTGTTTCATTGTTGCTTTAACCACTTTGCGTTACTCAGTTGCTATTGCTACTCTATCTGATTTGAATATTTTGTGTATCAAAGCAAAATTGAAAACAAAACACCGAAGATAAAAAATATTATAAAAAAATAAACATATCTAAATCAATTCGGATGGCACCTTGCTAAAAAAAGTACGGTCAACAACAAAACTCAGGTGAGCGTAATAAATAAAATAAATTCAATCGCGCGGGATTTGGAAGAATTTTTGAAAATGGAACGTTTTAATTCGAGACGGGCGGGGTGGGGCGGTGCGTACGAGTAACGGCCACGCACGCAATAAATCTGTCAAGAGGCGGCCCCCAGCGACGACTTGGACCGTCCGCACCGCATCAACGTTCCTTTTTCTAAGTTTCTATTTATATTTTTTATTGCTTTCACTAAATGCTAGGATTGGAGAAACAAATCTTGGAGTTGTTAGTTGGAACTTCAGATACGGAACGAAACACAAAACTTTAATGTGGGTACCTACAACAATAAATTGGTACTAACTAACCTATAGGTACTCTGTTATTGAAATCTTTTGGTTAGAATTGTTCCATAATTTCTAATATTTACATGGAATTGACGATGAAGAATAATAGATTGCACTTACTTAGCTTGACATAATATCATCATCATCATTTCCAGCTCTTATTCCCAGTTCACCTGGGGTCAGGTCTCCTAGTACATCTGTCTGCGCCAGAGAGCTCTGTTCTGGGCTTAGCTTGACATACTAATATGATGCAAACAAAATAAAATATAACAAAAAACAAAATCAACAAACTATATACAACTGAATACCAACAAAGCTGCATTGACAGTTACATTTGGCTTGAAAAAGTAGCACTTTGTTAAGTGTTTTACTTTGGTAGGCACTAAGTTATTGTTTTTGCTGACGGTACTCAAGAAGACCGCAGTGGATCTGACGAAGAGGGACTGCCGATGTACTAATCGCAGTGGGAGTAGTTCTTGTTCTTACAGAGTAGGAGTAGAGTACTTACAGGCAGAGTTTAAGAAGTGATCCTTTATCTAGAATGATTTTTAAGGTAACTTTTTAGAACAAAATTCTGCCCTTTTTTGCTGACGTTACCCAAGAAGGCCGCAGTGGATCAGCAGCGAGCACTCCTGACGAAGAGGGACTGCCGATGTACTGAGAACCGAGGGAGTATCTCTTGTACTTACAGAAAAGGTACTTAACACAGGGCTTATAGGTGTGCTGAGTGTTGGCAACTCCAACACGAATTAAAAAATAAATATTTTTGTCTATGCTCTCTTCCTCCCGGCCTTGCAGGGGACGGTCATGTCAGTTTTGTATATTTTCAAATAAATAAGTTTGTCGGCGATTTCAAGTGGTTTCTATTGATTCCTCAAGATCAACACACAGCCCCTCGAAACTACAGTCCGCTAACTACACAACACTGAGCTATCTAAAAAGTTTTTTTAAGAAAACTTTTTTTGTCTCAATTTTGGAATTAATGTGATACTGAATGTCATAACTATGACAATATTTTAAATTAGTCGGGTAATGCTGTAGTAAGGTACCAAACCTGGTACTAAGCTAACAAAGCCAGGTTTATTATGACAGTCAGTTAACTATGACAGGTAATCTAGCGACTTAGCTAAATGCCTATTTAAGGGCTCATTTTTCAATAGTCAGATAAGAAATATTCTTCGAACAAAATACAACATGGCTAATTTGAAAACATCATCTAATTGTCAGCAATCATACGTATCTGTTTTTTTTAAATCTGTCGCTTTATAATTTATCAGTCTGATAAGTTTTATCTGACCGTTGAAAAATCGGCCCAAAATAAAACAAAAAAGTTATTTAAAAGGCCAAAACGAGATTCAAGACGAAGACTATAGGTTTCATCGTAAAAATCATCACATTCATAACTTATCAATAATAGTGGATGCGTTTGATATGAAAAAAAAAAAACAAAGATATGAAAACAAATCTACTTACTATTTGAAACTTTGCTACTCAAAATTAGATCGAGGTAGAATTCAACTGTGCTATGATAAACTGTCTATTGTATTGTGTTCTCTCAAACAAAACAAATGAATCAATAAATAAGAGAGGTTTCAAAAACCCCGGTCCATTACCGAGCCGCGTATTTACGAGTTGCGCCGGGTTCGGGTACGATGTCGTAAAATAAACAACGTTTTATCCAAAATTTTCGACAATTCCAAACTAACCTTCAATTATTGCGAATGACATACGTCTAGCGCCCGCAGTTAGCAAACTCCGCCTCTCGCCAACGCCATCTGTCGGCGCGTAGGCGAAGCCGCACCTGTCAAGCAAAAATGTTTTGAGGTTATGTTTATTTCAACGAACTTAAAACTTATTCACAAGTTGTTCGGAGGCTTGTTATTTCAATAATATAAAGCAAACCTTTACTATGCAACTATTTATTATGATATTCACGGATAAAATCAACTTTTTGCAAACCAAAACAACACTACATGTACAGACTTTTTCTTGACAATAACATCATGCATTATTTGGTCAATACCAAACGTTATACTGCGCGAACTTCTTTCAGAGAACAATCCATGTGAGTTTAATAATCGAATTTAAATTGCGATAATAGCTTACCAGTGATAATAAATTAGTAGTGGAATAAAAACAAGAACACTAAATGATTGTGACTCAGCTCACTTTGCACTACAGAGCGAGCGTTTCCGAAGTTACCCGAGCGGTCTCGAGGGCCGGCCCTCGGTTCCGCCCCCGGCGTTTGACGGACAATCGCGGCAGACGCGCGAAACTCGCCGAATGTTTTGTACGCGCGGCGCGAAAATCAAACGCTCGGAATGCGAGCGACACGATTCCGAATTCCAATCTCAAACTTCGACTAGGCTGTATGTGTACGTATGCCGTTGCAAAAAAGGTAAAAAATGTTGACTTGAAGTTGACAGATATTTATGACAGTTCGACGTTGTTTTGTAAACAAAAATGACTGTGGTGAATTTATTGCAACAGAAAAATATATTTTGTTAAATATTTTGTATTGAATGATGCGTGCTTGTGGTGTATTTTGAGAAGTAAATAAATTATTGAAAATAAAAGGTGGATGACGCGGCCTAACCGGTCGGCAGCGGATTTAAATCGGCGAGCAGGTAAGTCGGACAATGCCCATCCAGACGCGATGCGTTTAATTAAACATTGCAAATAAAACAAAATCCTAAGGCTATCGACTTCTGGCTGATATGCATTATTGTGAGTTGAATATAACCTTTTAGATATTCCAAGACTTTGATAAACCTTTTTTACTTAAAAGAGATATATCTCATTGATATTTGCGGCCAGATTTTGTTTTATTTGATTAGAATGCAGTTTTCCTTCTTGTTTCATTCAACTCCGCGTTGACAACGCCGCTCGATAGATGGCGTTAGGCGTATTCAAAGCTACTGTGTTGGATATAAACTTGGAGTAAAGTGAACTTTTGAAAGCTTTTTGATGCCGACATATTGCAGTTAAAGTTGTTTTATCATGGTGTGTATGTTATTTACTAAACAGATTCAAGTACGTTCAAGAGACACTAATTCGTGCACAAATAACTTTGCCCAGGTAAGTTAGTTATTGTGTTGATGATGATATTATGGTAGGTAGGTAGGTACTTACATTATTTATTTGTGATCAATGGATTTTGTAACCAACTTTTTCAAGCTTTTTAAGCAGTTAAATGTATTTATTGAACGTTCGTTTAGAGGATGAATACATATAATTTTTCAGTTAATACTTCACTGCACCCATCACCCTGCATGACCTAAGGTTTGAGTGGGAAATAATGCTTTTGGCATTAAGTCCGCCGTTGTATAACATTATTTGTGCAAAAAAGTTTCTAAATAAATAAAGAAATAATCGATTTTTTTATAAGGTGCTTACGAGCACCTTACGACCATCACTGCGCTACGGCGCAGTGGTGGCAGCGCTTTGGTAGTAATACCGAAGTTAAGCAACTTACGGCGCGGTCGGTGTTTGGATGGGTGACCATTCCGACCATATAAGTGGCGTATATCACGAGCATCTCCGTGCTTCGGAAGGCACGTTAAGCCATTGGTCCCGGCTAATATCGATTGGTATTAGTCGTTAAGCCTAGTCAGAGGCTCTATGGGCGGCTTGATAAAATCTGACAGCAAGGTTGGTCGCTTGCCTTGCAAACACCCCTCCGCCAATCCGCACTGAGCCCGCGTGGTGGAGTATGGCTCATACTACCTCACATTTGAGGTAAGGCCTTTGCCCAGCAGTGGGATGCTTACAGGCTAACTTTACTTTACTTTTACGAATTTTTTAAACATGTTTATACCAACCATATCACTCCAAAGCTAATTAACGTAATCAATTAGCTAAAAAGACAACCTTATAACAACAGGGACAGGACATCAGGTGCGATCGAGGTCAAATATTTTCTTTGCTCGAATAAAACATGAATAAAAAAATGTTTAAGCAGCAGCTTCAAAATGAGGGCTTTCTTAATAATTACCTGTGAAAATCCAGGAAAATTTGCCCAGATAAGAAATCCACAATAATGTTATGTAGTAAGTAACTCATTTTATATTTATTTCTTCACTATCAAATTCAAGAGCTAGGCTCTTGTCGGTAGAGCTTTTTCCAAAACTCCAAATTCAGAGGCAGTTCTCGGCTTATTCAACATATTTGCAACTAACCACCATATCTGGTGGCCTTTCACTATCCGCTACCTGTGACCCCGCTAGTAGCCTACAGCGAAGCCCTAGCATGTACTTATATCTACTTACACTACCTACTTATATACTTATACTACCTACCTTAAATCTATTTTATTCTGCTTACCAGCGGGTAAGGTATACCACCCTAACTAAAATATTGTAGACTAGCTTTTGCCCGCGACTTCGTTCGCGTGGACTTCAGGTTCGTCCCGTCTAGTAGCGCAAAAAATGTGTTTTTTTACGACCTCACATTAGAAACCCAAAAATTGTAGCCTATATGTTATTCTGATGTATAAGCTATATTGTGGTAAAGTTTCATTCAAATCCATTCAGTAGTTTTTACGTGAAAGAGTAACAAACATCCATACATCCATACATCCATACATCCATACTTACAAACTTTCGCCTTTATAATAGTAGTAGGATAGAGACAAGTATTGTAAAACTTTTCCTTTATGTTGATACATAAACGAATTAAATAAGAAGTCTTGATGTTCAACAGTATTCTAATGACTTTATCGTCCTAACATATCCACCTAAACTGCTTTCGTCATCCTTCGCGTTAATTTTTCCGGACTTTTTTTTCTAAAACTAAAAAACCAGCCAGCTTCTCAGTTTTTTTCGCAAAAATGAAATTCCCCGTCGATCTCATCACGCGTGCTCAGTGCGCGCATTACGACAGATTACATGGCCGCTTCTCCGCGCCCAATCTAACTTGCCTCGTGGTGTTGCCACGCTATCTGGAGTTGCCATGTAAAAAGGAAAAAATAATCGGAGGTGAATGTTACCTGACAAATACGTAGGCAAGGTAGGTACTTTTTTTAAATTGTAGCATTGTCTTAAGTTTCTCCATAAAAGATGAAAGCTATTGTATGGGCATGCAGGTGCAACTTTACTAAATAATATCCTACTTTCCTTGGTTCCTTGATGTCTTAGATTTCAATATTCAGATTTCAGAAAGCGTCTTCTAATGTGGAATTTTAGAAATTTCCTGTAACTAAAGCTAATTACAAGAGGCAGTAACCAAAGAATTGCATAGTATTTTATCAAATGTCCAACTACACACTTTGTTATCATTGCCACTACGGTAGGCTGTTGAGTTTCATTATTTACATGGCTAAGATAACTTTCCAGTTTGCCCTTTGTTCCGAGATTCAAATTAGCCAAAAGTAACTCGATGCGACTCTGGAACATCATCACGCGTGTTCAATGTTATTTACAAGCATTTGCAACAAATTACATTGGCCAAAAAAGCCCCACTTCGAGATTGGGCGGTTATGGCCCAATCTAACTTGGCTCGTTGGTGATGCCAGCCGCATAAATACGCGGGTCATCACTGGCAAACTTTTAATGAATCGCCTCGCAGTGCGTAGTTGTTGCATTTTTATGGCAACACTGATTTTCCAAGTTTGAGATTGTAAGTTTGGATTTTTTAAAATGTTTTTTAAGTTACCGGCTGTTTACGCGTTTTAGTTTTAAGTTAATCTTTCTGCATAACCTTAGTTCGCAGTAGCTATTTTTACACAGGACGATTTTATCTCAGTTAAGTTTTATTACCTAACTTAAATCCATCCTACTAATATTATAAACACCAAAGTTTATGCTCTGTATGTTTGTTACTCCTTTACGCTTAAACTATTGAATGAATGTAGATTAAACTTAACAATTATGTTTTTATGTAGCTTAAACATTGGAATAGCACATAGATTATAATTTACAATGATATTCAATGAGATACTACATTACATTTCAACGGTTGAATCAGCGGGAAACTGCTCGTATAAAATACAGATCTTGCACTTGCAACATCAACATGCCAACGTCAAATCAATCATACTTAATACCACAAATCTGGAAAAGACAAAATGCATCTCCTAGGTCTAGTGTTTAGAGAGATTGATTTGATTGACTGTCTGTCATTACAAATGATAAGCGTGCTGTTATCGTGGTTTGTAGGAAAATGTATACTATATCACAAAATCTATCTGTCTTTTGTGGCTATATTTAGATATTATCATAATAATCTGTGTGATAGATGTCACTGATGATGAATCGTATGGATTTACTTTGGTGTATTTTTTTTGACAATACCAAAATGTCTTGGTTTCGAACTAAGGAATTTTCTTCCTTTTGCTACGAATACCAGACAACGATAATGACGGGGGCGTCTCCCATAAATACTAAATACATATAAGCATCCATGGCTTAGGTACAAATGTTCATGCTCATTCGTACTCATCACAGAAACATTTGCCCCTTGCGGGATTCGAACCCGCGACCACTTGCATAGTAGTCAGGACCTCTAACCACAACACTAAACGCGTCGTCCGTCCATAGTAATTATTGTTGTGATTTGTATTTTGCAATGAATTGTAAATTCGTAGAAAATCTGATCACTGCTTATAGTTCCAAGTGAACTAGCTACTGCATTTAATTAAGAAAGAAAGAAAGAAAGAAAGAAAGAAAGAAAGAAAGAAAGAAAGAAAAAGCATTTATTGGTTAAAGGACAGCACAAACACACACACATACGCACGCTTCACAACAGAAAAAATGAAAATAAAGAGAAACAATTACAGAAATAATATGAAAAAAACAAAAAATAAAAATACAGTTAGAAACGTAAGGCAGTTGAAAGCCAGCCAAGCAGTGCGTGCCAGACGCAATGTGTGTTGGTGACGTCCAGACCAAGAGGACCTCACTCAGCATAAGCCAGGTCCCATGGAGGACCTGACGCTGGTTTTCAGTGGGCCCCTGCCGAGTGAGGTACACGAACAGTGACGCCAACATCACGTTAATATACTAAACATATACCTATTACTTATGTAATAAATAATTAAAGTAAACTTTAAGTAATACTTTTTACCTGCAAGTCATTATTAGGTCACAAAAAAGTTTGTAAAACGTAGCAAACATAATGAAGAGTTTCACTTTGACATCATAATGAATGAAAGCGTTGTAAATAATAGACAGCGAAGGTGTTAACGCAACTACTTTCTTATCGATAAAGGAAATTAACTTATTAGACACATTCACTCGACTACAATGAAAGCCCCATAATACATCGAGCCCTTTATTGCAATCGATTTACAAAGACGTACAAAATAATAGCCGACTAGGAACAGGTGTAAAAAAACTATGAACTTGTTAGAACGTAGTAACCAATGATGTTGAAATAGCAATTTGCAAAGTAAATTATAAGTCTGTTAAACATCGCAAACTGAATTGACCACTAATTATTTGTGTTTTAACGTTTCTGCGACGCTAAGTTGACAGCGGCCGTCGAGATACCATAGTCACCTGCTCATTACGGAATTTCAGTGCGCGCACGCACCGCCGCGTTCCAACTTTAAAATTTTAAACGCATTTCGTCGCTATCTGTCATCGGGAGCGGACGCGTCCGTATTGGCCGGACCGCGATTAAATCTCCCACAATGCGGTGGCCATTAAAATAAGTGGCCCTTAATAGTGAAAGATAATGCGAAATTAAGGAATTTTTATATGCATCCAGGTGTATCGAAGCTACGAATCGAATGCGTTTGTATGTGCAAGAGCAAGAGCAGTTGGCGTTATTTAATTTATTACCAATATAGTTTTATGGAATGATAAAGGTTTAATGTGAAGTCAAGTGGTGCCGGTTCGGAGCGATGCCATTTACTTAGCCGGGGAATTGGACGCAGCAAGCACATCAGTTCATTACAGAACGGCGTTTTTTTGCGCTCAATTCTGATCTCTATTCTGATTGGTTTAAGGACTTTTGTTTTGCAACAAGTTGACGTGCTGCAACATAAAAACAAAGTGCAAATGAATCGTGGACTCGGTTAGGTACATTTATTGTCCTGAACGTTATTCCTGTGTGGCCAGTTAAGTTCTTATGGCATCTACTTAAACTTCCAGACCTTTAAGTTTCTAATTAATTTCACATGCAACGTTTTTACGCCCATTTTTACGGTAACCATGTTTGCTAAATGATACTTATTTATTTACTAAGACATTGTTGTAGACACGTCACGCACCTCAGATATGTTTATTCATTCTAAAATTCCTGAAACTTCATCATTTTAAGTGATAATATTTTCACAGTGGCTTTGTATACATCATAGAAACAGGACACTTTCATTATAGACTATTATTTTTAAAACAGCACCCTTACAATTTAAAAAGTTATCTACGTCATCGGCTTTGCCTCTCTCAATTCAATATCCAAACTTCCTTTTTCTCTAATCTTAGCCTTAATTATTAAAAAAATAAAATCTGAAGAAAAATATTACCTTAGTCTCCAATTTTCGTTTTCGACAAAAAATGATTAATTTATTGTGCTGAATCGGCCCTTTAAATATTATCACTTAAAACGAGGTGACCTTATAGGTACCATCCGACTTAAATATCGATGAACAAAAAATACTTTGCTTTTGTCCAAATCTAGTTTGGTAGCCTTCTTCTGTTATCTTTCATCTAATATTTTCTCAATCATATCGTTTTTTAGATAATTTATTTACCTCGTTATTATCCGTTTTCTTCCAAGCTCTACTAATATCAAACTTGTACTTTAGTTACAGTAAGCACTCAACATATCTCCTTTCAAAACTGGTTGCCTTCCATTTCACCAGATAGTAAAATTATAAAGGATCGTTTCATGAATTACAATTTTTTTAAATCAGAGCGAACCATTGAACTACTATACTAGCATAACATAGAAGTGACCGTTTTGCTTGGCATAGCTTCTCTATACGTAGTAATAACAACTCTCTGCACTGGAGCGAACAAGCTTCTCCTGGGCGAGCTCCGTCGTCGTCTCTATGCTGCGTCTGGTCTAGTCTGGAGACAATAGCAAACCCATTTCATAAAAATAAATAAATAACATAAAGCTTACGTTAAAAAATACTGATGTCACAGTCACATGTGTCCTCTGCGTAACCAACATAATGTCCGTGTGTTACAATTTCTCACATCAAAATGAGACCATGATGTTTTAAAACAAATGTTTATTATGTTCCCACCTGTGTCGAAAAACCGCCAAAACATAGCAGCGTCCGTTACTACAGCCCCGTTGGGCCTAAAGGGTTTATAATGGCTGTAATAGAGGGCCTAGAGGTCCTACTCTAAAAGTTTCGTATTTTTACAATATTCTCATGCCAGCAAGCAGCATCGAGCAAGTGCTATAGTTTGAGATGTTAATACAAAGATTTTATAGATAAATAATAATAATGTCCTGTCCGAGAGCTGAAATTAAAGTAATAATTGCATTAGTATACTCTGTTTCTTTACCTCACAGTTCAATGAGACACAGCATGTTATGCCCCGGATTCGCAAAACGATTATCGTATTGACGGATTTTGTTTTTCGCAGTAGGGCCTACTGGTTCTGTGCCTGAGCGATCCTATATTTCTCCAGGTTTGTTCATGTTGAATTTACAAAGTATTCTTGTCACCGACGGGGCTAATTACTAAATTACGCGTTATACTAGCTTTGGTCAAGATGATTCAGTATTTGGATGGGTTTCGAAATGGTTTTAAAGCCAGAAAAAGTTGGGGTAATATTGTTAAAACTTTTGGTGAAGTGATATGGTGAAGGCATATGCTTTGAAAGTAAGAGATACCTACCCGTAGTTAGGTTTTATTCTAAGACATTTAAACTTTTTTAGATGAGTCTATTCCAATACATATACAATATGTATTGGTGTTGGTATGGTGTTGAACAGACACATACAATATGAATGTAACTTGTTTCAATGGAATGGAGACAAAATTAGGGGATTGGGATCCGAGGTGACTGTGGTAGCAACAAATATCACCTAAATCTCAATCTTCTCAGCTTACCGAAACAAACGCTAATTAAAGGGCTGCCCATCCGCGTGATACCTCGTCCTAGATCCATCCGATGGGACGTACGTATGCGGAGTGGACACGAAACAGAAACACGGCAAAAAGACGCGGTAAAAAATGTCTGCCGCCGCGCTATCGCCGCCCGCGATCCCGTCTCAAATAATGGCACGGGGGATAGCGTGGAGACGCAATAAGATATATCCAAAAGTTTATTTATTATTAATTTTAACTTCTTTAGGTAGCTTCATTACTTGCAGTTAGCACTTAATTTTGAAATAATAACAAGAAATAAGTGAAAAGCTGTTAATTGTCAGACATGAAACTTAGCTACACGTCACTTACAATACAATCATCAATTAATTATTATTTTGACACATATTTGACTTTTTGGGGCTTTTAAAACAATGATAATTCGCGTCACCGATTAATTACGCTAAATTGCGTTGTCGTATTTTAATGTTATTAATCCTTAAAATCAACTAACTTCTATGTTGCAACAATAATGAGTGTTCTTCAATTAGTCGTACGTTGAAACTCTATTGGTTCGAATAAGTAAATAAATAGGCTGTAGAAGTTTTCAGTCGTGTAAAGACTTAATGATACAAGATCGCTTAAGAGAGACTTTTATCATTACATACAGTTATTCAAAATTAAAGTTTAAAACTAAAAAAATATTATATTTACAAAAAATATTTATTGAAAGAGCGGCTCTACACATTTTTAGGCAGGTCAGTCCAGTAGAGCACAGCGCGCAGTAACTCTACATCAACACTGTCCCTTCGTTTTGTTCTCGTTCACTTAAACCCCCCTCCCCCTTCCCCCTTCGAGCCTTATTAAGGCACCTGATTTGCGGCCTGATACGTCAGCGGCTACTATTTTTGATTTAAACTCGCTGATGGCTTGTAATAAAATGCTTTTAATATGAGAGGGAGAGAAAGAGTTTTCTACGTTCATGTTGCAAGAGCTTTTAAAGTCTTTATTGTTTGTTACTTCTGAAAATAGTACCCATAACTATTTATGCATATAATTCAGCTATCTGAATTGATAAAAACCTGTAAAAAGGAGACTGGGTTTTTAATATATTGCGATCAAGCAAAAAACAATGTCATGTCGTGGGATCGCTGTGATCATATAAATCTTAATAGGTGACGATTTAAATAAAGTAACGTACCTATCGATACTTAGTAGATCTTTTGACGAACTTGACAAAGCTTCACAAAGATCTAACCAAACTAACTAACGTACTCCTATCTCACAAAAGATTTTTGAGATTGGCCATTGGCGCGCGACATCGTTTATGTCACTCTCTGTTTCTTAACTCTCATTATTTGGTGAGAGATCAGGCGCAGGACATTTCAGGCTTAAGTTGCTTTCCGAGGCACGGAGGTACCATCACCACCAAATTCCTGCCTTTGAGCTGATTCCGAGTATTTTCAAGACAGAAAAATCCAGAAACAAATTTTGGCCCGACCCGGGATTCGAACCCAGGACAAAGAATATATATACTAACGTAAACCCAGGACCTCTTGGCTAGCAACCAGCGAGGCAAAGACAACGATAGATCATATCAGCTGGCTGGTTAACAGAAAAAGCTTTGTACGGGAACTTGAGAAAAACGTGCAAAGAGGATTTACGTTATTCGCTTTTGTAACGGCAAATAGTTGAAAGAAAATTAATAAAACGCGCCAAATAGCTAACCGAAACAATATCCGTGAAAATAAACCAGCGGTATGACGCGCGGCTGAAAGCGGCGTGACAGCGCTGGCAGTTCCATATCGCGTCAACGTCAATCTCTTTATTTAAATTTAGAACACGCCGGCGTTTGACTGGCGCTGTCAGCTGATTTTGACGGCGCGCCTGTCAAGTGTGACGGGCGGAGCGCGCGAATTGACGGTTGTCGATAACGTGCGCCCAATGTTTCGGTTTCGAATTTAGAATTTCAGTTTTGTTTTTAAATCGATTGGTAAGCATCATATAGATGCGGCCAGTATTTTTGACTATCTTACCCTATAGTAAATACAAAAGTTTGTTTAAATGACTGAAGATGTTGACGTATTTAAACGTATAATTGTAGATTGTATGATTAATTCATTGCCTAACAGGGTGAAAATGGGGATGCATGTTTGTATCGACAGTTCCGATATTGGCGCATTTGAAGCCGCGAAAGATCGCTGATCAATGTACAACACCTATACTTGATCAAGTGTACAACATAGTAAATCGTTATCTGTTTATCTAGATTCTAGAATAAGAACGTTGTTGTTTTAATTGCGTTAACGTAAAGGTCACGTAAGTTAGTTGCGACTATTACATATTCACGAATGCATTAGGCGCGGTAGTTTTTCAATATTATCGAGAATATCTTCTAAATATTATTCGAGCCTGGTAATTGCTTTAAAATGTTTAATTGGCTCTCTTTCCGTGGCTTCTTTGATTTTTCTCCGACATTAATTAATCAGCCGTCAATTACAACATATTAATTGAAAATAATAATCATGATGTACTTACTAGCAGGCAATTCTTAATGAAAATATACTTTTATGTTTGTTTTTTAAGAGGAGATAGCCTGAGATTATATTTTGAATCAATCAAATTAAGACTATAAAAGATATTATTGTAATCTGTGCTACTGCCAACAGTGACTAAATAGTTATTTGGTTCATAACTTGTACATACAAGTTTATAAATAGATACAGCTTAAAAGCTAGTCTTCTTCTTTGCCTGGCCCTTTCCCATTTTATTTGGGGTCGGCCCTCCGTGTCACGCGTAGGGATTGCAAATATTCGCTACTTTTGTTTTTCGAATATTCGAATATTTTTTCAGTGATATTCGAATATTCTTCAAAAATTCGAATATTCAGTCTCCCTTACAAGCCGGATTCCGAAATGGCTATATAGTACCATAGACCACAACCAAATTGCAAATTGCAAATTGTACAGAAGTCCGGGAGTACAATATGCCTCTATGCTTAGCATTTGTGGGTGGACTATGAGAAGGCCTTTGATTCGATCGAAACTTGGGCGGTGCTCCGGTTTCTTCAGCAATGCCCCGTGACACATAGACAATAGGTATATAGAGGTTTTAAAGTATCTGTATAACAACGTCACCGTATCGGCAGGAGTACAGGAACGGAATAAGAGGGCGATTCGACTGTTAAAAGGTAGAAGCCAGGGAGACGTTATACTCCGAAACTGTTAACAGCGGCATTAGAAAACCCCTTCAAGCTCCGGGAATGGAAAGAATACGGCATTAACGTCAGTGGTGAATACATCACACACCTCCGGTTTGCCGAAGATAGTCATTGAAGCAAAGACGCTGGACAAACTTGGCAACTTGACCGAGTCTTCCAATAAGTAAGTCTTAAAATGAATATGAAAAAGACGAAAATCATGTCGAGCTTACTTGTTGAACCAGTATCTGTCGGGAACTTAATACTTGAAGTTGTCGACGAGTACATCTACTTGGGACAGGTAATCCAATTAGGTAGGTCCAACTTTGAGAAAGAGGTCAATCGACGAATCGAACTCGGCTAGGTGTCTTCTTCTTCTTCATTTAAGAACTATGCTCTTGTCGGTGAAGTTTTCTCCATTTATCTCTATTCCAAGCCATCACCTTGACCTCTTGGTACGATTTATCGTCCAACTTTTCCTTTAGTTGGGTCATATACGCTCTTCTAGGTCTTCTTCTTTTCCTTTTCGCTTTAAACATTCCCTCTGATCCTAATCAAGCTATTGTGCCGTACCAAGGGTCCAAGCAACTTCCCTCTCCGGTTTTCAATTGTTTGAAGTATATTTCTTTCGTTAGATTTCTTTTCCATCCAGCTAATCCTCTCCATCATTCTCCAGCACTACATCTAGAACGCTTCTATTATTTCTCTGTCACGCTGAGTCATTGTCCACGTTTCACTACCGTACAGAGCGATGCTCAAGATGTATATCTTAGCCTTTTTCGGATAATCCACGATATTCTGGATTTAAACATTTTTTTTTGGCATTGAAAGCTTTCTTTGCCATGGCTAGTATAGTTTTTTTTGTCTAATGCGCATCCGGAGTCGTCTGTTATTATGCTGCCACGATATTTAAAAAATAAACCTGTTCTATGGTGATGTTATTTAGTTTGATGGGTTCGTATTTGGCAGCTCGGCTAGGCAGCGTTCCGGAAATTGCGCAAGAGTGTCTTCTCGTCTCAATAACCTCAGTGTGAAGACGAAAGTCTTCAACCAGTGTGTGTTATCAGTGAAGACATACAAATCCGAAACATGGTCTCTTACTATGGGCCTTATAAGGAAGCTCAAAATCACACAGCGAGCGATGGAGAGGGCAATCCTCGGTGTTTCTCTTCGAGATCGAATCAGAAATGAGGAGATACGTAGAACTAGGGTAATGGACGCATAGCCCTGAGAATCAGTAAGCTCAAGAGGCAATAAGCAAGGCACATAGCGCGAAGATGATGGCCGTTGGGGCAGAAAAGTTCTAGATTGGAACCCTTCGACCAAAGAGGCGGCGTAGGACACCGACAAAATGGACAGACGACCTTGTAAAGATCGCAGGATCAAACTGGATGCAGACCGCTTCTGATCGATCTCTGTGGAAAACCGTGGGGGAGGCCTTTGTTCAACATTGGACGTTCTTTGGCTGATAATGATGATATTCGAATATTCGAATAAATAACAATTTACTTTTCGAATACTAATTTGGAATGTGAATTCGAATAATTCGAATATTCGAATGCAACCTCTAGTCACGCGTCTCCAGGCAGCTAGGTCCTGGGGTCTCGGTCTGGGTCTCCTGGCTAACTTGGGCTTTTTTGAGGTTCTTATTGACTATGGATATCCATGTGATTCTGGGTCTTCCTCGACTTAAGGGCTTAGATTGAACATCCAGTACTTTCCTGGTCATGTGGTCGGATAGTCGCCTCATAACATGTTCGTACCACCGCAGACGGCTCTCTTGTACTTTATCTGGGATAGATCTCACTTGAAAGGTGCCAATTATGTGCGTACTGACATGGTCCAAAATTGTCACCTCACCCGCCCTCTTCTTCTCTGCGCAGTGTAATTGATTTTCATGCTGTTTGAAACATTTGAAAATAGTGTAGAATCCATCAAAAGACATGAACGAAATTCTTATCTGATTTTATGCAAAAATAACGTTTTACCAGCTGCGTATTGGTTAGTTTATGCATGATTAAACAGCATAAAATACTGTGCATTCTATCTAACGCATCTCAAAGTGCAATCAACGAGGTTTACATGTTAAAACACCATGAAATTCCACTGCACCACTGCATATTATTTATATTGCACTAAAAACTACGCCTTCAATTTGATTATTTTTATTACTCCTTAAGACATGGAGTTAAGTAGCTATTTAATATCTATAATATTTTATGTCGTGGTAATAAAATAAAACGGGTATTGGTGTGACATGTAAAATAATAAAATAAAATAATATAGGTATGTTGAATGAATCTGCACCTGTAAGCGTTTGATTTAATTTGTTGTGTCAATTTTAATTCTAATGCTGATTATTATGAAATTGGTCAATGGTACAGCAATGACATGGCACGAAAAAATACTTGTTCCATTGAAATATTTTCCTTGTGGTGCTTGTCGTTTTCAGTCTAGTCTAGCCTCATTCAAAAGTTCATAGGTAAACCAATTGTACAGACAAAAAATGAATTGCTGGCAAATTTTTGTATCCATTTTGATAGTAGGCACGTTTCGTATGAGTGGGTAGGCACTCTGAACTTGTCTGCTAAACCTGATTCGTGACTGCGACATGTAGACATAAAATTTTCGATAGCAATTAAATAAAACATTATCAGAATCGCAATAAATGTGCAGTTTTATAGACAGCTGCGTCTGCGCATCGCCTGGCGTCATTACGCGAATTATTAGCGATGGCATCTACGCCGGCAAATATATTCTCGCAAGTCCAAATAAGCTCAAATGAGGTGTTTTATAATGATCTGCAATTATTAAAAGGATGAATGTAGACGGTTACAGACTGAAAGTGGGGTGACCAAGCTGCTAGAAAACCATACTTATTCATTGGAATTCATTAATTATAAGTACGTATATCGATCGATTGATGGAGGAAGAGGAGGAAAGATGATCGATATTTTCACTTACTGAGATAGTAGCTCAACTCAACTATTTGTTATTGAAAAACTGTGCGTTAATCCTCCAAAAAGCAGGTCATTATTTAAAAGAGATATTAAAACTTCATGCACGAAACAAAATATTGTACACAGTACACACACATAATATGACGGACTCAATTCCAAAAGCATTCTCTACGTATCAACCACCATATCTGATCAGAGAAAATAGAAAATTACTATCTAAAATATGTACTTATACAAAAATATTTTCATTATGTATGGTACTCAATTTGAAAGCTATGTTTGATATATCGTAGTAAGTGGTGGTATCTACGATATCTCCCTTATTGCAAGTACTTGGCCACCCTCCTCAAATGTGTTTACCTCAAACTAGTGAATAAAAACGGAATAATTACTTTTTGCACGGAGCGGCTCTTCTTAAGTAACAATTAATCAGAGTCGGGATAATTCTAAATAACGAGCGTATTCAGTTAACGCGACGTAAGGAAGGTTCGAAAAAATTTGATGCAAGTAGTTTCAATTACTCTCGCAAGTGTAAGCTTTTATTGATCAACACAATTAATATAGGAAACTGTTGTTATAATTATAGGTACCCCTGAAAATAGACACATACATTTATAAGGGTCAAAAAGTAATCGAAAATCATCAAATGAAATGAAATGAAATGTAGTGATATTTATTGCGTATTGAAACAAGGTTGTACAAGGATTGTTCAAGGATTTTTTGATGACACAGACAGAATTAAAATACCTGAAAAGACCAGGGGTCTTCATAACTCATTTAAAAGGGGTAAAACAGCTTAAAAATAATTCATAAGAAATAAGAATATTACTTTTTGCTGTCAACAGCAATGGCAAGCGCAAGTGTCAGTCACACGTGACCACGTCGCGCGTAAATCACAACTTTTTATTGCGCGCGCGCACGCACTTCGAAGGGTCAAAGAGTAATGGTGTGTACACTATTATGCCTACGGTATTATGACAACTAAAAATAGATTTAACTCAAAATTTTAAATTAATACTTTGGTTTAAGATAAAAATGATAATTTCTGAGTAAATAGGCTATTACTATAAGACACGATCTTTCACTAACCGCATCATCACTTAAGTATATCTTAAGTATATAAACACTTAAGTATATAAACACCAAATTTCTTTAAAATGGTGTCATTTTTATGAAAACAGCAAAAGAGTTAATATTATGGAGATCTTCAAATGGGTATTTTTATGCAACCTACATTCCAACCTGATAAACAATCCATTCTTAAAACTTTATTGTAATCAAATAACATCTAATGTCAAGCAAGGTCTATTTCAAACGATAATGGCTGAATAACTGCTGTATTATTTTCCAATGTTTGAAGCCTCCCGCTGTGACAGACAAACAATATTATCGCGAATGTATTTGCTATGCTATTTATGATTTAAATAACTTCATTGGACTGCGGAAACAGACAGTAATGTAATGACCTTTCGTGTTAATACTTGCCAATAGTAGCACGTAACAAACATAATTGCCTGGTTTGTTAACTTAATATTTTGTGATTTTTAACAAATTTTTATAAGTTTGTTCTGATAAAAAACAAAGACGTTTACTGCCGCTGACACTTCATTACCATAGATTGTTTGAACGTTATAAATTGGTTTGTAATTTTGTAGACAGAATTCGACGTTCAGATACATATTTCCGTCCATGGAAAACTTTGGACACTTACAATAACAAAATTAAAAAAAAACCTTCTTTGTTTCCACCAGCAAGTAATACCGGGTCTTTCCTTCACCCATCACTTTCATGGCTCATCTGCACAACGTCTACTCTATGGCCAATAGCCTAGTATGCATCTCACGTCGGCCGGGTGGGCCCAGCTGGTATTAGCATATTAATTATCGAATCCCAAAGAGATACTAGCCGCCCGGTTCGCGTGACCGGTGACTACACGAGACTTAGGTTTTGCAACTAGGCTTAGGCTTAGTTTGGTGTTCAGGGGTGGGGAGCCGTTAGCACAAGCTAGATTTTAGCTTTGCCAAAACTCGAGCTAATATCACGGTATCACGATTGGTTTGTATGTTGTTAATGTGGATTTATAAATTTATTGTACCTGCGATAGATATTAATATGAATATAAAAGATTCACTTAGCTAAACATAAAAACTGAAATTGTATACCTAGATTTATTTCACACAATGTAATGTAGGAAATGAAAAGAAAAGAAAACACAAAACGGCAGATTTTGATATTTGTTCATAACAATAAATTTTAAATCTTCCGTTTAGCGGTTATCCACAAAAAAACCTTGAATACTAACCTAAATAAGATAGCTCTGTGTAACAACTTCAACTCTACACTTTTCATTTTAATTTTAGGATGAATCCTATTAAAAGTTTAGTTTCAATAAACGTCATTTGAATTTTGTCGGTCAAATAAGTAGCCACAAGTTGACTACCTCTGCTTTTATGAACGAACCTGCTTGATGGCTGAATTAAACTGTTAAACTGTTGTCCCACAGACACAGTCCGCATTCCGGCTATTGAACAACCTGCTATACAAATACTAGAATAGTAACTACTGGTCTGCACTACTAGTATAATACTACTAGTTCGTGGAATCGGCGGATAGAGATATTGTCTGGCCCAAACTTGATTGCAAACCCAATGCATTTTAATGCACGGTAGCAGGTAATAATAAGAAATCTGTTAGGTAGGTTTAATAGATAGTTTTATACACATATAACAAAATATTCGTAATTTTTAGGGTTCCGTAGCCAAACCAAAACCAAAACATAGTTTCGTCAAGTCTGTCACATTGTCCGTCCGTATGTCACAGCTACTTTATTCTGAAACTATTAGCATTACACAGTTAAAACTTGGTAGGTGTATCTTGTTAACCGCTTCAGGATTCTCATACATATCTTCTATTCTATTCTCATATATGTTATCTTAAGTAATATAGCTTGTGCAACTAAGCCTTAGTTATTCTGGTATTTGTTTTATCCCAACTGAACTACAGACAGGAATTAAAAAGTATATTATCTAGTTTATGCTTCGAACTCGCATTTTATCATGCTTTATTTATTTACTACTTTGAAAGCCTTTGTTTCTGTAATGTAAACAGTATCTATCAATTATCAGCGCCGTTGCTCCTTAGTTAAAAACAGTGGCTATTAGGTAACTAGATTGCATTGCAATTCGTTATCATCATTATCAGCTAAAGCACGTTCACAGCTGGTCCCTCCCCCACGGTTTTCCACAGTGACTTTTTGACCGGTCTGTCGCATGTCGATAGATCCTGCGATTTTAACAAGGCCGTCTGTCATATCGACGGACGTCGTCGACGGATCATTGGACGTCCTACGCCGCAGCATACCAAAGGCGCACGTTTGGTCGAAGAGTCTCCAATCTAAAACTTTTCTGCCCCAACGGCAATCAGTTCTTCGCGCCATGTGCCCTGCCCACTGCCACTTGAGTTCTTTATGAGGCCCATAGCATTGCAAATGTAACTGTTGGAATTACAACTCCAAGGTAATTATTTACTAGCCCTGTCTGAGACACAAGCAGCAATTGACGACTGCAATTGAATATCTGTGGTGTAGACAGCATACGAACGGTAGTACACTCTGTCCGCTGGCCAGTGGGCAATAACCTACCAAAAACAACGGTCAAACATTTGCCGCCATAATGTCAACGGCGGATTTTCGTCACGTCGACGGTGTATCGAAGACAACTATCACCTCTTTTCGGTGACTATCGTTAGTTATGTTTTGTCTGCCGTCAAGTGTAAGCCCCAAGCCTCTCACGGCAATTACAATGCTATGACAAGTTCTTTGGACATATGCAGAGAGGTTCTCAATATGAGTTTTAAGGCTGATCCTCGAAGGCAAGATTCCTGACAAGAGATCACCAGGCCAACCCAGAAGAAAATGGATAGATGACATCAAAGACTGGACCAAACTTCGTTTTTATGACCAGCTAAAAAGAGCGGCTCAAGACCGCATCGGTTTCTACATGCAGACCTCCAAACTTCAATTTGAAGATGGCACCCCATGATGATGATGATCACATGTTACGTAATCACGCTGATGGTTCAGTCTGAACGTGCGCACGCGCATAAGTCTCGCTGCTGTCGGCGCGTAAGTGCTGGGCGCGAGCGCATAAACAAGATCCCTCGTCATCTGATACCGTGGACATTGTTTGGCCGGGTTTCCATTATTAAGTACTAGCTTTTGCCCGCGACTTCGTTCGCGTGGACTTCAGGTTCGTCCCGTCTAGTAGCGCAAAAAATGTGTTTTTTTACGACCTCACATTAGAAACCTCAAAAATTGTAGCCTATATGTTATTCTGATGTATAAGCTATATTGTGGTAAAGTTTCATTCAAATCCATTCAGTAGTTTTTACGTGAAAGAGTAACAAACATCCATACATCCATACATCCATACTTACAAACTTTCGCCTTTATAATAGTAGTAGGACAACGGCACGAAAAACTATCACACTTTCATACAATTATAATGCAATCAGGCTCCAAAGCCTTGCTTAAATAAAATGTTCCAATTTTGTACTATAAAGGTCATGGCCGCCTTACCACCTGGAGAGCCAAAAGCGCTTGCATCTCGCGGCGACTTTTGTTTGAAGTGATGCTTTATTTTTTGTCATGTATGCAAGCAATTTTTGTTCATAAGTGGTTAGGCGGCAGAGATTTAGACCTTAAGTGATAAAAATGGCATTTGATCATAAAATAAAGCTGCTAAAACTTAATTAAAGTTTGAGGATTTCATAAGTTAATTACCTCCGTCTGACCCTCGTTTATACACGGTATATTGAGGTGAAGAGCAACTTCAATAAAAAAAAGTTTCAACTGAGGGTATCTATAAATCTCGTCGTGCTACAACGTACACGAGACCTGCGCTGGCGCAGACAGCAGCTCCGCTCCCGACACGCGGTGGCAGGTACAGACCGTGAGCTATCGCAGCGAACTAGTCCGCTCGGACTTTATCGTACTACCCGCAAGTATTCGACACTTGGGAGCTGGCGTATAAAATTACAGCTTTAAGCACGGCGCGACCATTGCCTCTTCAAGTAGTTTGGTATCGTCGATATCTGATGAAGGTTGTGACTCACTAAAAAAACACTTTTTCATAGAGTAAAGTATAAACCGAAAATGTATATTGATTTCATAGTATATTCACAGTTAAAGTGACCCGAAGATCGTGACAGTTTGAGGCTCTTTTTGGAGACGCGTTCTCTCATTCTCTGATCAACTAAGTTGATTGAATCAGAATCGAAGTCATCGGTTCTGATTCCGTTAAGTACCTAAACTGAATAGTGAACTTTGATCATCTCGATATGTGACTTAGACGGAAGGATTCAGAACTTGCTGATAGCTTTCTCATGCAATTAGATATTTTATTGACCTTGCGTCATTTTATTTATCATAGCCTACTCGCCACAAGGAAATGGTTCCGGTTTTAAAAAGTTAGGTATTAAGATATTTGTATGATGCATGTCCTAGTTTTAATTTTTGCTTGTTGTATAGGTATTAATTATTGGACAGGTGTTCAACGTAAAAGTCTTAAAATTATGAGAATGATCTGTGATATTTCAACCATAAAAGTTATGATAAGCAATTTAACATGAGTCAGTCTACAAAGATTATCTTGATTAAGCATTTGACGTCTTACTCGCAGGACATTGGCAAATGCTCGTCATTTGACAGTGTCAAAGTTAAATGACAACCTGTGGGGGAGTCACGTATGCGCAAAAGTATTGTGAATGTTAGGGACACGCGATGTGAATTTGTCAATATTTATTTACATATTTGTATAAGCGTTTTGTTAGAGGTATTTAAAACAAATTTACGTGGCGTTTCGATATCTTTTCAGCTTTTAAAGTCAGGCTTTATGAGGTGTTGTACATAGTTTTTAAAATAAACAACCATCTCTTTATTAGGTAGGTATTAGTTTGAATTATACAGATTTTTGAGATAGGTACTGCAGAGCGGGGTCCAGCTTGGGTCTTTGTCAAGCCAAGAATGCACACGGAGGTCGAATTTTGCAACCTTTTTTTGAAAATTGAGATGTCTTCGTATTTCGATGTCCTCACCTAACCTTCAAGGAACAAAACGCCACACTTCACCAAAAACTTAAGGCAGATCAAATCGTTGAAATCGGGTGTTGGGTGTACAGCATGTTCACACACCATATAATGTTGTAATTGACGTTTAAACGCGGTTTTCCGTTGGCTCCTATTAGAGCTCCTAAATCGCCCAACTAAACGGCACATAAATGATCTCAAGGAGGCCCTGTGTCTGCTGTTCTTCGATCCACAGCCTTCCCTATAATTGTTCCTAGCGTTATCCAATTAAACCATATAATTACTGACCACAAGTTACGGACTTTGATCATAGACAGGGAAGAACAGAAAACACAAAATTTGTGGATGTGTCATTCATAAATCATTATGCTAATAGTTATTTCTATTGATTATCATTATTTTCAGTTTGTATCTAGTGTAAATATGCTATTTTATAACTTACAGAATTAAATAACTCGAATTAGTTTCAGTAAAAACTCGTAATATCGTTTCGTTATGTCATTTTACTTATTTCTCCTTTGGAAAGATCCGTTAGTTAGTACTAATAACAGAAAAACTATCTAAGGGGTGATAAACACAAAAAAAACAGTTGTGTTCTTTCGCCAATACTGCATAAGTTTTTGACTTTTCCATTTTGCTTAACTGCAGGGCACATCATTATTATCACTTGCAGGAAAGACTCTGGTCTACGTCTACTGGGGCAGGGCAAATACCTTTACTTACTTGTCCAAAATGTACAAACTGATCTCGGTACGCTATACGCGAAAGCTGGCAGTAAGTAATGGCTGGTGTTCCCCTGATCGATTCGAGCTGCGCGCACGCCGGTACACCTAATCATTTGATTAATAATTTTAATTTATTCCGCTCGCTGTGCCCAGTACCGACGAATGGTAAGGATAATCAGATGATTAGAATTCGCTGATGTAGTTTTGTTTGGGTCAATATTATGTAACTTAGATTGGTTTCCATCAAGTGGAGATTTCTTTCTTTCAACTTCGTAAAATCTCCAAATTTGGGAAGATAGTGTTATAGAACCGGGGGTTTTCCACCTCTTAATGCCCAGTCAAAAACCTTACCTGATATTCTATATCTTCAGCGTTCTGAACTGAAATTATACTAGCTTTTGATCTACAAGTAACGGTTTTGGTGTTCTAAATTTTTTAAACTTTGAAAATCAGCGTCGTGATAAACATTCCACATGGTTATCACGACTAGTGCTGAGCGGGAGCCTTTTTGATACACAATCATGTTTTTTATATTATTATTTTTAATATATCTGTATTGTTGTGTGTCAAATAAATGTTTCTTTCTTTCTTTCTTTCAAATTCAAATTCAAAATCTTGATTTCAATTTAGGTACAGTTACTCTTACATTCACATTTGAGGTAAGGCCTTTGCCCAGCAGTGGGATGCTTACAGGCTAACTTTACTTTTACTTTTACTCTTACATACCCAAACCCAGTTTGATGGTGTACCGAGCCTTGCTTGACGCATCAAAATACCATTGGTAATTGTAATGGTTTTCTAAGATTATTAGGAGATTCATAAGAGGGAAACCCTACTTACCTTACAGACTAGTGTTGAGATGTCTCAATAACCTTTACATTGTATTATTAAATCTGCAGCTGAACAACCACAACCAGGTTAGTAACATCCAAAACCAGCTACAACGATTCTAATCACCGCTTATTTATCCAGTGACATTATTAATTGATATTTAATTTATGCAAATGCGTCCGCGGGATGGAACGATGTCACTAAATCATCTGTGAGGTGACGTTCATCTCAATTTATAGTTAAGGTCAAACTTAGTATTCATGTTTTGTCGTCTGGTGCACAGTGGCTCGATTGGAATGTTCGAGAGTTTTTTGTTTTATTGATTTGGAGACCAATGGTATTTGTTTTAATCAAGGTTTCTTGGTATGTAGTCTCTCACTATGGTGTGGATGTCAGTTGAGTACATTAGCAAATTGTTGAAGTACTATAATATAATTATGTAGTTTTTTATGTATTTTTTTTATTTAAACAAGATGTACAATTGGCGAACTTAAAGTCAACCACTTGGTATTATTATATTAGGTTCTTCTTCTTATTTTCTTTGAAATATAAATAAATACTTTACTACGTTAACGCTCTTAGGGTTCCGTAGCCCATATAGATTCGTCGAGTCTGTCTGTATGTCTGTCTCTCCATCCGTATGTCACAGCCACTTTAATTTGAAACTGATAGATTACACAGTTGTTCGTCATACAAACACTGTGATGAACAAAATTAGTTTGCTGTCAAAAATATCGTGGTATGTTTAGCTAGGTCGAAGTAGGATCCCTTATAGTAGGCACGGAACCCTCAGTGCGCGAGTCCGACTTACACTTGGCCAGATTATTCACATATTGTAAGAGAGCGGTCTCGATGAAAAGCTTTCAGTCTTTCAGGGACTGATCAATCTCATTATTTTTTACGCAATAATTTCAAGATATTTTTTTGTCGGTTACTTTTGATTTGACTTCTACAACAGTCAAAAGAATCCGATTACACCTGCATTTTGTACCCTTTTAGATTCTTATATAATTTATAATCACGTGAAGATGAACTCCGGCTTTTTAAAATCAATCACACACAATTAGCTATGATATGACAGGATGGTAATAAAATATTTTGTTGCTATCAATTAAAAATTTCGTAATAAATGTAATAAAAATATTTGTAGAATCACCATCGATGTAAATTAATGTGTTGAATTATGGCTTGCTAACGAAGAAACACTAAAATGAATTATTAATGAAGACTGTTATCGAAATATTTAATCACTTATGGAATTAAATTTAACAATTATTTAATCATTCATTAGTGCCGATCGATATCTGATACGTAGATTAAGATAAAATCATAGAAGCCATAAACTTAAAAGAACTGAGAATAGAGAACAGGAATTATTCGTGCCGTGTTTTCGATGTAGTGTCTAAACTTTAAAATTAACGTTATATTTGCGCCTCCAAACAAAACATGCTTTGCTTATTTAAGGAAAAGGTTTATGAAAATATTTTTTGTACTTTTTTATATATCAGAGTAAATTTGAATTTGTATTCTGTGTGATCCAATGTTTTAAAATTCATAGTAATGTTTCTGCTGTTGCGTAAATACAGGTTAAATCGTTAAAAACTTAGAACTAACAAGAATTAAGTCATTCCGCAAACAAATCCACGAGTAAAACAATAACATTGCAAGTACTTGAATTTATTTATTTAACCTTTTGCTAATTCTTACCAAATTCACTGAGATGCTTCTACGCTTATCGTTCACCAGAGATAACTTTAAAGATAGAATGAAAGTGCGAACTTATCGTAATCGATAAAGCTCCGAAGGTGGCAGTATGGAACCTTTTCACACAGAAACTGCGTGTGGCTGTATTTTAACAGCTCGACAATGACTTCGAAGGTTTTCGAATATTTGAATGTATACTAGCTGCGCTGCACGCGCAGCTAGTATAATAATTATTAAGTTGTAATGTGAAATATTCCATGTTGGAGGATGTTTTGTAAATGCTGATTGATGAAGAAGTTATGTGCTTTACATTCACTAGAAAAGACTTGTTGTTTCTCTCGACCAGCAGTAAGGCTCTGTGATGATTTTTATTTTACCATAGGAAAGCTTTTTTTTGAGCATGAAATATTTTTTCTCTGGCTACGTAAAGTTGTTGTCGTGATATAGACCGTTATATTATACCCATTTAATAAGTAATACCTTTAATAATTAATAGGCACCCGGGGTGACTATTTTCTCATCACGTAAACCATATGGCTCGTTTCTCGCTCTGGGATAAGTATCGCGGTAACGCATGGAGCATCCTCGCCTCTTGAATACGGTTTTATTTTTGAGTAGGCTTTAGTTGGTTTAGATATTTAGTTGTATGTGTTTTTCTATTAAATTAGTGTTAAAATCAGCTGTTTTTGGGAATTTCCTAGTTTTGATGTCAACTGACTGAGGTCTACCACACAATTAGCAACTTTGAACCCTATTTTCAATTAGATAGACCCCCGATAAAATTGCACGTCGCGGGGGCGGGGGTGGCCAAGACATCAAACGTGCCGATGACGGTGACCTTTCGGTACACCTGCCCGGACCACACGAAGCGATGCGTATGCGCAGGGCTGAGGCAAGTAAAAGTTAAAGTAGAATTATCTGGATGATTTACTAAAGCTTATCGAAGACGAATCATCGAAATTAGGATTTTAAACTTTCGCGTTGCATTGCAATAACTATTAGACATGACGGGTCTAAACGCGAATATAAACTTATGTATGAGTTGCTATTACTCACTGCTTAGCATTGAGTAATAGCATAAGTTTCTAATCGCGTTTAGACCCGTCATGTCTAAGAATCATCGAATTGATTTGAGGTGGTATAAGGTGGTGGTAAAAGTTCTTATATGATGTTCCCTAGCTAAAGGGTAAAACAATGAAGAGTATAGTATGCTATATATGCGAGTATAGTATAGTATGTCATATGTATGCACGTGACCAACATTACGTAAGATAGCGCCTTAGCTTACGCTTAGATACACACTTTGATGTTTTATTTTATTTAGGACAAAAAACAATAGTACAATCCTCTTAGCTTAACCGAATCTGATGCTAAAAGTTTTACAAGAATTTTGAACAATGTGAGCTTGATTTAGTAACTATGCATTTTGTTCCATTTATCCTAATCTCTGTGTGCTTTACTGTCATAAGACATGGGAACGTCATATTCCTATATTTATTTTTGAATGGTTAGTGCATTTTTGGATTTGTGAGTGTCAACCCTGACGACGCGGGGACACGCTAATTCATGCATCACCATCGATATACAAGCGATATCCGATTATGATTCTGTGGATAGTGAAGGCTTTTCAACCGTTTTATTTATAGTTGTTGATAATATGGCTCACGCACAAAAATAAATATTCCATCAGATATCTCAATGGCTCAGTATAGTTGTAATTTAAAAACAAATGACGACAAATTCGTAGTGCAGTGGCCAAGCACACTGGTTTTCAAGGCGTCAGCGCTCTGAGGTCCCGGGTTCGATTAGGTCGGGTTAGTGTAGTAACACCGTTGTTGCTGATTTCCTTCCATAGCACAAGTGCATAAGCTACTTACTTTGGGATCAATGTGTGTGATTAGTGTTTAATATAAAAACAAAACTTAGGTATACTTAACAAGGAAGTCCACGTGAAATCACACAATAACACAAACACTATACTTATAACGTGGATTTCCGCGAGTATCAGTCCGTCAAACTACATTGATTGATCAGTCTCCTATGATTAGTAATAGCAAGTATACAGTCAGACACATTAACAGAATTTATAATTTTGGTCTTTATTCCTTTGAGTTAAGGATGCTAAGTGAACACGTGATTGTGGGCTGGTGTACGCTCTCACGCGAACGCAAGAAAAACAGCTGATTTGAATAGTAAGTAGCGTCACGGAAGAATAAACGCGTCGCTGCGTCGGCGCATGTCTTGATTGACAGGTCATGAATAATATAATTTGTTTGTTGCAGTTTAAAGACGACTGGCGATGAAAATCAAACTTGTTAATGTAAGCATTGTATGTTTTCCATGGGCAATGCAAAAAGTAAATCAAGCTGACTCAACAATTAAAAGAAGTATGAATGCTCAAGTGTCTTTTCAAGCCCTTACATGTAACTAGTTAGTGTTACACGATTCGCTTGATTACAATCACAAAACTTGTGCCCGAAAACTTGTGAGTTCATCCAAGATGTTTTTAAAAATGGTCGTTAAGGCTCATTAAATCCAGAACCATATTTTTAATGTTATTCTCCGGCAAAGTGCAAGTAAAGACAATTCATTCAAAACACAAGTGCACTCTGAAATAACGTTATAATTTGACAAATCTATTATATCTTTAAAAGGTAGATTTTAAAGTCTAAAGTAGATAAAATCTTCGCCTCTGACTATACCGATAATAAACAATAATGCACTGCAATTTATCGAACCAATAACTAACAGTTCAAATGCATCACATTGACAAATGAGTAATCTCTTCCGCATTGCAAAGAATCAGTATCTTACGTCGATAAAGCAATCGGCGAACAATGTGCAACGATCATTCTTATTGAACTGTTGATGCCAATGATTTACAGATGTTATGGGATCGGCATAGTTCGCTTAGGTCGCGGCTTTGCTTGATTTTTTTAATTGCGAGATATGTAGTTCATTGAAGACGTAGGTTATCGCCAACTAATTTAAGACATTAAATCATTTTAAGAAAAAACATTATCAGATTGAATCGCTAGAAGTCATAATTTAATAGGTACTATCTGATTTATACGATTTTATTGCGCATTCTTCTTTACAAATAGAGGAAGCTTTGCACAAAAGAGAAGCTTACCGGTACATACTTTAGCTGTTCGTTTTCATGTAAGAATGTATTCTGGCCATTAACCACCATCCAGTTTTATTCAAACGCTAACTCGTAATAAATATTAATTAGCCATTCTGCCTACGAAGGCATCATAAACACATTTACTCCAGTAAATCTTCTGCAGTTAATTTAATAAACCAACAAACAGACATGCAAACTTTAAATCATAAAGTCAACTTCCGGCCTGACTGACTGACGTAAAGGCGGACAGATGGATGCTGCCGAAGCGTGACGTGAAGTTGCCCCTTTATCGATATAAACTATAAAGTACTATGCCCTCAGCACTGAGCACGAAAAACTATCAAATGCGTAAACGTATCGTGAAATGTCAAAATCCATATTAAAAAAAGTTATTTCTTTACGCACCGCCTGGGGCGCTAGTCCAATTTCCATACGAACATGGAAATTGGAAATTTGACATTTCTCGATACGCTTACGTATTCGATAGTTTTTCGCACTGGTCAGACTTTCATACTTCTGTTGATCCTGTAACGATATAGCTAAGGTATAGCGGTAAGATAACGGTTTGAAAATATCTATTACATCCAGTTTTAGTTTAGTTTAGTTAACCGATTTAAAAAAATAGGAGGTTCTCCGTTCAGCCTGTATGTGTGAATATTTTTTGTTATCGGATCAAATGCAAAGGTTTTTAATATGGAAATGATTGTCGATATATTTGTTAACTGATGGCCAACTATCGATAAGCAAGTTCACAGACTATTATTCGCGTCAATCAGCTGTTCGCGTCTGATGCGTCGGTCGGCTGCGCCTGCGCATGGGAGCGTAATCGGTCGCAGGAGTATCTGTTGCAGTTTAAGCTTTCGCACATTGGAAGAAGCTTATTTATGTCTTAGTTAAGTAATACAATGTAACGCAATGAATAATAATAAATATACATTTCCCAAATATAATAGCTGTCGTGGAAAGTTCTAGTGTTCTTGATAGTCAAAAATTTTCAGTAGCCAGTTTAATTTGTATATCTCGGTAGCGGGTTCTAAGGCTTCTCATTCACAAACTCAAACCACCTCATATACTTGAGGTAAGGCATTTGCCCAGGAGTGGCGCTCCTGACTACTATGCAAGGGGCAAATGTTTAGGTGATGAGCACGAACATTTGTACCTAAGTCATGGATGTTTGTATGTAAGTACTTTAAGGATTTATGGGAGACGCTTCCGTTATTATTGCTGTCTGGTATTAGTAACACAAGAATTTCTTGCTTCGAAACTAAAAGACAATTGGTGTTGTCTGGCGCATATTTATTTATTCATTATTACATTCAAGGCAATTCAAAGCAGTTTAGATAATGATTTGATATAACCGGTCGGTAAGACTGAATCTCGCGTCAAATATAGACGACGCACAGGCAGACACTGTTCATTACTAAACATGTTTAATTGAAACAAAAAATACCGTTAAAAAGAACTAAGCAATTGCATTCAACAATTCTTCGACTGCAGGACCTAAAATGGTAAAAAAATATTATAATAGTTGCAACAAATGATGCGGATTCCCACATTCCTGGGTTTTTTTTAATCGCGTTTGCCAGACCAGTTTTTCTTAGTCTTTTTTATGGTTATCTATCAATTACATAAAACGTCGATGTAGGGCGCGCTTCAATGCTTAGCACTTGACCTTTGGCTACCATTAACAAGGTTATGTATTTATTTATCAACGCGTTATTAGTTTGACAGCAGTGCTTGACACTTACCCTAGGCAACAGTAACTTTTCGACTTTCACAAGATTTTAAAGCTGGTTTTGCGAAAGGAACACGATAAATTTCAAATAACTACAGAATATGTAGAATATAACTAATTCTACATAATATGTAGTGGTCACATACAGATATTCAACACATTATAAAATAAATTTTTAAAAGTTTAATTTTTTATTAAGTTTTAGAACATAAGAGCCTAGGGCTCTTGTTTTTAGACCAAGTTGCCACAAACACAGAAATGTGATTAAAAAAATTAAAAACGAATGAAAAAACAATTACGGACACAAATTTCTCAGCAGACTTCCCAAAACGCTAGCTAGACTGTTGGTGTAGAGCTTTGAGACAAGCTTACCTTCCAACGTAAACCACGAACTTCCATCGCGCAGGTCGGAGCCGGCTTCAAGTTGTCCTATTAGACGTATCGGAAAACAATAAGCTGGATTGCTCTGTACGCAGATTTATTGAGATGGGGTGATTCGATTGATTCCTGGGTAAGACGCTTTAAAAGGTCGATTAGCAGTGATTGGGACAGATGAATGTACTTAATAAGTTTTGGGGATTTTCGGAATACAAAGGTTAAATCCAATTCATCAATTGGGGTCAAATCTCTCAATGACCATATCTAACTACAGTTTTTTTTTAAATTTATGTAACGAAATGAGCTCATAATTATTACGACATAAAAAGCGCTTGTTTATTTTTGCTTCAATCAAGATTTTCGTCATGTCATGTCTTTTCAAATAATAATATTTTAGAACATAAAAGGGTGGATTTCCCAACAGCAAAAACTGCGTGGCATCGATGAAATCGGTACTAAAAAACATAGTAATCATGTTCAACCATTTTTTTTCAGTTAGTTGAAATGGTAGCCTTTGTGAAGCACTAAGTATTTTATTATTTGGCTGAATAGGTTTTCCAGAAAAAAAATTGAAACCTCGAAATCTTTCATTGCCATGTTTGTCCACACGACACCTTGATGCATATTATACTTTACTGATAAAAATCTATTGGTTATTTATATTAAAACCTATTTTTATTAAATACGTGAATAGTTAAAGCATTGTTACGGAATAGATTTATTCAAATATATTAATAAGACAACGAATTGTCAATAAAAAAACATCTGTCCCAGAACGACCTTTCATCTCCATGTCCTAAATAAGTTAGAGAATACTGTTTTATCTAACGACTTGTGCCCCGCCCCCTACCCGCTGAACGTTGCTTAGCAGTGCCGCCTAAGTGCTCGACGTGGAAGGACGCCCGCACGTGCCTGCGTTTTCGCGCCATAAATTTAAGTATTCCATTTTCACGTTACTGGACATTTTTTCTTTCATCGCCGTGCATAGGTATAACTTCTATTTGAATAAGTTTTGCCTCTTGATTAACCATTCGATAAAATGCTATTGCTATGATGTTTATTTGTGAAGTTATTATTACTTTGCACAAACAAAAGCTTTTTTGTTATTTTACGTTTTTGCCTCGATTTTCATTGCCATGCTTTCATTTTGGTGGTTTCCGTGGCAAAAATTTGCTATGGAAATGAAAAAAAAGACATGGCAATGAAAAAAATTTCATTGCCATGCCTTTTAAAACGATTTACTTTCATTGCCGAGGCCAAGTATTTCATTTCTGTGCCTTATGTTTTCATCGCCATGGTATAATTAGGCATAAGGTTCTGTAAAAAAGGTAGTATCGAATACTGACAGTACAGAGCTTTTCAAGTTAGCTCTCTGCAAGATCGATGTGTATCAGATTTCACAATATTAAATCGAAACTATACTTTTTCATCAAGTAGCCAAAAAATATTTCACCCTGAATATTATTATTTTCAATATTGTAGGTAATTGAGGTAACTTACGTTTTACGTTGATTGGTGTATTTCATTCTAAGCCTAAGCACTATCACAATATTACAAACAACACTTTCACTCCCCTTGAAAATTACTTGAGTTTGTATTTTGCGGTACAAAAACATGTGACAAATTGACCCCCACCTACGATCTTGTACGTGCACTGAGACATGAAAAGATGCAAATCCTTTAAACTACACTTTTATTAATCTGGCTATCGCTTATGATAGTTACCACTAGGGGCATGCGTCGACGCACCTATTTAGCCAATGCGGAACTGAGTGGCGCGGCGCGGGAGTCAAAGAGGTACCGCCACTGTACTGGCAGGCTGGCGCGTTTAAGCGGAAAAATATTTTTGATACTTTAGAAATTTTAGTCAATAATATAAACTCTTAAACTGTAATTTCTTCGATGAATCAATTTATCAAAGTGTTATTTATAACTTTCATTTGTAACAATATCGTGTTTCAAAAAATATACAGTTTTTACACGCACTGACATATGCTATTACGACGTATGATTTAATTCAACCATTCCTACCTGCAAAAGGATAAAAGTCTTAAGGATGGACTTGATCCCACTTACTAAAAAAACGATAGCAGGAGGCTTGGAAGTCTTGACACAGAGTCATCTGACAAACATCAGTTGACGCTCAAAAAAGCTGACATAAAATTCGTGTTTTCATGTATTTGTTTATCGAAAACAATTATTGATAAATACTTGATTGTTTTTTTTTTATTTCTTCAAAGAAATTACTAGGTAACTAAATTAAAAGGATGTTTGATGTAGCAGAAAAAAAAACAATCGAACTAATTGAGGCTAAATCTCAAAAATATGACAATTCGTTTGTTTGAGACTGTGGCCGCTGGTTTAAGCCAAGAGTAAGGTTACCCAACCAATCAAAAAGTATACCTCTATTATTTGAATACTGTCATCATAACATTATTTTTTACCGACTTAAAAAAAGGACATATTCAATTCAACCTGTATGTATGTGATATCTTTAGGATTGGATAAAATTTGAGTATGTTGATCTGTTAAGGCTTCCAATCACGTGTGCAAAATTTCGTAAGTGTATGTATGTTCGTATATTTGTATGTTTGTCCACGGATTTCTCGAAAACGAGAAGTCATAGCGCGATAATTCTATTATAGTTAAATCAAGTATACAGTGTAAGTTTTATCAAAATCGGTCCAGTAGTGTTTGAGATATGGGTAAATAACTTAAATCATGAAATAAAAAATAATTTAAAAATGAAACCGTTCAAAAAAAGCTGAATAAAAAGCTTAAAATAACGCATTCGTCTCATAATTAGAAGAAACAAATTCTTTTGGAGTCGGTGCATGTGTGTAGACTGTTGGTGTACGTAAGCTTGACATCATGCACCGACTCCAAAAGAATTTGTTTCTTTTGAAAAGAAGACGAATATTTTAAGCTTTTAGTCAGTTTTTTGAAGGCGGTTATTTTTTTTAATGAATTGATCGGTTAATACCTTAATAGGGTTCTAAGCATTGTTCTAACTTTTTGAAATGAGGAGAGATACGTTTTTTACGGTACAAAACCATTTTAACCTTCCATACAATATATTTACAACTGATAATTTTTACAAAGTAAAGTAAAACATCATTCATCATCAACATTGGCAAATTGGCAAATAATATGAAAGTATCAAAATTACTTATTAGGTAAAGATATAATTCAACAGGACTGTTAATGTGATGGTGGCCGAGTGGTATAGGCATACGCCCGGATTGCGTAAGACACGGGGTTCAATTCCTCGTCTGTCACAGGTTCACAGTTGTCTTTTTACAAGTGCAATTTATATTATTAAGTTTGTATGGTGACAAAACACTATAAAAACAAAAATAAACTATAAATTTGCTTTCATCATCTTAACTGATTGTTAAAATATTTGTAAAAATATTTTCCTTCAGATATTGTGAGAGCAATCTCACAGCATTGATGATGTCACGCAGCCTACGCGTTAAGAAGCGCTTGCAAAATTCAACAGGACTGTTAATGTGATGGTGGCCGAGTGGTATAGGCATACGCCCGGATTGCGTAAGACACGGGGTTCAATTCCTCGTCTGTCACAGGTTCACAGTTGTCTTTTTACAAGTGCAATTTATATGATAAAGATATTAGGTTTTTCATTGCCGTGGATTGATTCCTTCATTCCCGTGGCACAGTTCTTTCATTGCCGTGGACGCTTGTTTCATCGCCGTGCACGCAGTTTTCATCACCGTGGCACCAAATTTTCAATCTTGTATATCTCGTTAGTTTTTTAAGTTATTTGCTAGATATTGGGCAATAATACTTACATTATCTAGTACTTTAATAAACGCGACTTTGTTTTTTAAAAAAGCTTAAGATAAAAAAAAACCACGGAATGAAGATTTTTAGGGACCTGTTGAAATTCACTCAAAAATGTTTGCAAAGTCCAAGCACCAACGGCGTAGCTCGCTAAACATAGAGCCAGAGCCAGTTGCACTATGATAGGCTTTATAGTCCCGTTGCAGGGGCCCTACCCTGTAAGCCTTTTCCCCCTTTTTCGTCCCTTTCACTCGCATAGGCATTGTGGTACGAATGACTGAGACAGCTCGGAATATAAGGACACAGTGGTACAGAGTAGGGTGTCTGTAATGAGGCGCGTTTACACGGAAGCGTGCGGACGGCTACGTTGCGCACTCGTCAATCGCTGAGGCTTGATACTTTAGAGATTAACGAAAGCAATCGTGTGTGGATGCGGTAGTTGTACACAGCATCGAATAACTGATTGGGAAGTTTGGGAACTAGTTTGTGCTAAAGCAATCTATTTCAACGAAGGAGATGAAAGTTGTGCAGTACCCCTATCACGAATAATTGCGTCAAAGTATTCGTATAGTAACGTTATCATTTACTTGTATGAGAGTTTGAAAGCCTCCGTAAAACAAACTAAAAATATGACACTCGAATAACATAATATATTTCAATAATTGTAATTAAATAGATCGTTTTTAACTTGTTTTTGGACGTGCCATATTTACGTCAGTATGACGTCATCTGCGGTAAGGCTTTCGACTTTACTACACGACACACATGCTTCGTGCTTCCGACTAACGAAAACTCGCTACGATTACGTCAAATGGTCGTGATTGGGGTACAATATTGTGTGTGTGAAACCTCTTCTTTATCCAGATCCTCTTTTGCTTATTAGGCTTTATTAGCTCGATGATACATCAAGACCAACGCCAGGTTTTTAGCTGCATTAGCACTATGACAATGTCACGACAGTGATAAATTCTTTTGGTCAACACAATAGTTTTTTTCTTGTCAGCAAACCAGATTTGTCTACCTACCTAACTTGCCTACCTAAGGCCCAATTTCTTGATCTATAGTAATAGTAAAGTTACCTTACTAGCGGTTGAATATTTACAATTGTGTGTGTTTTGAAGAAAAATCTATCTTAACCAACCAAATGTCGGAATGGCTATTTTAATGACCACAGGTTATACAGGGTATTTATATATTATTTCTTCAAAACACACACAGTCGTAAATATTCAACCGCTGGTAACGTAACTTCACCATTATTATCGATGAATAAATTGGGCCTTAGATTTTAATCAGCACTCTCAGTCTTAGCTCAGCAATCTGATCTTGACACACTGACTGATTCTAGTGTTTAGTGTATTTTGTGTACCAACTATTATGTCATGTCACGGGACTTGGTGGTTGCCACATCCATTCACGTCCTCATTCCTTCTGTAATCCACGTCCCTGACATGGAACTC